>MJUT01057482.1:1668543-1683179 GCA_002080005.1 Gigantidas platifrons
ATTTTTTGAGAGCTGACTGTGTTGTCCGCACATGCGAATAGTTCTCACGGAGCCACCTACGTTCTGATAGAACCCGGCTCCTTTCCTGGAAAAAGAAGAAGAAGAAATCTCCAATTTCAACTGGAAAATAGATTGCATATGACATCCCCCGATATGAGCGATGTTCAAGTATAAAAAAGGGGGGGGGGCAACACATGAATAAGAACAACAATTAATGTCTAGATATTGATGTAGACCCATGAAAATACAGAAAAATTACTTTTATTGAGCTCATACTTTTCATTTACATAAAAAAAAGAAAACCTGGAAGTTGCATACAATTGTAGAGTCTTGACCAAGTTATTTTTTATGAAGATTTAATTTGAGCTGGCAGATGGTCACAATAGCTGAAAAATTGGTGAAGGTGATATACCAATTATCTAACATAAACCATATTGAGTCAATCAATTAGAAAAGAACGAATATTTTAGTGTGGAAAAAGACCATCATTTTGTTAAGTTCTCTGAAAAGGGTTATTGGGAACAAATACGTGTAACTTGGACATGTTAAACAGAATTAAAATATGTGGAAAAGAAAATCAAATCACTGTAAAATGTAGTTGCAAATTGAACCCTTACATACTCCTTAGATTTTTTTAGACACATTTGGTTGGTCATATTCAAACACTGGCAGGGCTGTCTTGATCGTGATTGTAATGTATAGTAGTTGGATTTACAACTACCTGTGCAATCAATGCTTACCATCACTAAAGTTGTGAATTCGAACACCATTCAAGCGTGGTGTACTCGATACAATATTATGTGATAAAGTTTGTCAGTGACTTGCAACAGGTCGGTGGTTTTCTCCGTATACTCTGGTTTCCTCCACTAATAAAACTGACTGCCATGATATAACTGAAATATTGCAGAAAGTGGCATTAAACACTATAAACCAAACCAAGCCAGCAATGTCTCCTATAGTCTAAATTGTTTAATCCTTTCATCATGTTCATGACAATGTTTTTTTTCTCAAGATTCTCTACCTGGTATCGATAATAAAGATGGCACAACCAGTTTGTTTGCTAACATATAGCAGACTTGTGACATGTTTTCGTGGACATTTCAAGAGATCGTTATCCACTGCACACCCCTTGAAACCTCACAAAGTAAAGTCTAAGATTGACAGGGTAAGGTTATACAAGAGTTTGAAATATATACTTAACCATTTACTACTATTGTAAAGGACTAATTACAATAATGACCTTTGACAGAAAAAAAAAATTGACTTTGTTATCAATTTTAAGCACTGAATTAGCCTTAAACTTTAATATTATCAATTACATGTACTCATAAACAAGTCCTTTAGAAAAGTTTTGATGTGAAATGTTAAAACGTCTTACATATGCTATAAATCTAGAAGTAATAAATATTACTGACAGCATAAAGTGATGTATCGTTACAATTTTACAAGTAAATGGGAAAAAGCATGACAAATTTGGAAGGTGTTGCAATGTGCAAACACAACATATATTTATCTTTTACAGATAATCATTGATCCTTGTATAAAAAAGTATAGGAAACTCCAGCATCTTATGTCTAAAAAAAAAAAAAAAAAAAACCCCACCTTAACATATTAAACTGGGATCAAATCAAACGAGTTGGTTGATAAATACTGTAATATTTTATGATATTTTTACAATGGTTATTGTAGCACAATTCCATGAAAATGACTCCAATATTCTATTTCAGAAAACCCATTTTGCTGATTTTAAAAAAGTACGAGTTATTGGAGGATCAGGAGGTCATGGAATGATGTGTTTCACTAGTGAAAAATTTAAGGAGTGGAATGGACCTGATGGTGGGGATGGTGGATGTGGAGGTCACGTCATCCTTAAAGGTCATTTGTCTAATTTTATTAGAGCTTAATTTGTGGTACAATTTGGTCTAAGACCTTGTTTAGAGGAGTTTTTTTTTTATTGTGTGTGAATTTTTTAGCTCACCTGGCCAAAGACCATGTGAAATTTTAGTATCACTTGGTGTCTGTCTGTCAGTGATATATTTGTTGTTTGGGTACATACTGTAACATGAGTAAATTTTGTTAGATTTTGATAATTTTTATCAGGAAGATTTTTCCAATGATAGACCTTGGCTTATAGTTTGAAAAGAGAAAATTGTTTTGTGTTAAAATTTGTTTTTTTTTTATTGAAAACATGGATTTTGTAAATTGTCCAATGTTTATAATATAGCATGAGTAAAAAGGGATGATACTTGACATGTTTATCAGCAGCGATACACATTTCAGTGTGCCTTAAACAAATAATTTTGACAATAAAACTGACGTCCACAATATAACTGAAATATTGTTGAAAGTGGCGTTAAACACCATAACCCTAACTTTAACCCCCTACAAAAATGTCATAGATTTTATAAAGGTATTTACTATCTGGAACATTGACAAGGAGCACTTCAATGTTACCACAATTATTTCCACAGAAGTGTCTGTAAACACAGTTGCATCATTTTAAGATGATGACAATATACTACTGTCCATTTACAGTTTTACAACTTTAAAGAAGTAATCGTAATATATCTCTTACTCCTGAAATATCAAAACGAAATAGAAATAACCCCGCATATAAAACTGATACATATAAACAGTCTATGATTTTAGACTTCAGAAGTTACTGGCCCTTACTTAAAATAATAGCAAATTTAAGCACAATTGGAATGAAAAATCAATTAAGCTTACTGACTCGATCAGAATTTTACTGACCAAGGACAATAGGACAAGTGCTATAGTTGCCAACTCACGGGTGGTTTGTTACGTCACATGCACAGATACTTGAACATCGCCTCGAGGTAGGTTTATGCAGTTGTACAATTTAAAAAAAGGAAAACTAACAAAACCAAGTAGTTCACCGAAGGACCCACATATCAGACTAGTTGTACAATTTAAAAAAAGGAAAACTAACAAAACCAAGTAGTTCACCGAAGGACCCACATATCAGACTTCATTGTTAGCATACATTCATTGCATGGAAATGCGTCAGTTTTGCAAACACTGCTGTACAGTTAAATGGGTTTTGTGTGAACGGTATCCTTGCCCGGAATTTTAACTGTACAGAAGTGTTTGCAAAACTGACGCATTTCCGTGCAGTGAATGTATGCTAACAATGAAGTCTGATATGTGGGCCCTTCGGTGAACTACTTAGTTTTGTTAGTTTTCCTTTTTTTAAATTATACAACTGCATAAACCTACCTCGAGGCGATGTTCAAGTATCCGTGCATGTGACGTAGCAAACCACCCGTGCAACTGTGTAAAGGTCAAGCATATGCTGGAATTTGGGGCTTATTAGTTGAATAATGTGGACAACCATTTTTTTTGTACATTCTGGTATGTATGAAGACCATACTATGCATAAATAAACTGAGACATTAAAATAATGATGAACAGTGATGATCATTTCCACCAATCACAACATCAAGAGCAATCCATATGACTTATTGTTACCTCCCATACACAAAGACAATAAATTATACAGAAGATGACCAAAATATAGGTAATCAAAAAGACGATAAGTACAGAAAAGATGGCCAAAATCTAGGTCATCAAAAAGATGATAATGACAGAAGATGACAAACAATCAAGGTCCAGACCTAGGACATCAGGTTTAATCAAGGTCCAGACTTAGGACATTAGGTTTAATCAAGGTCCAGACTTAGGACATTAGGTTTAATCAAGGTCCAAAACCTAGGACATCAGGTTTAATCAAGGTCCAGACTTAGGACATTAGGTTTAATCAAGGTCCAGACTTAGGACATCAGGTTTAATCCAGGTCCAGACCTAGGACATCAGGTTTAATCTTATTCCATCTTTGAAGGGAACACTAGAGAGGACCAGTGTACAGTGTAATTTTAATAAAAATTTTAAAAATCAATATTTTTTTTCAGGATCTAAAGATAGAAAATCACTGAATCATGTACCAGTCATTATGAGTGGTTACAATGGTGTTAAAGGAATGTCAAAAAATTGTCATGGTAAAAATGCTGAACACCAATATATAGAGGTATGAAATTGACCTCCCACCTTTCAGCCTAAACAATATTGCTGTTATAGTCGGGAGGGTGGGGTGGGGGGGCCTATTAATTGACCCTTGTCCAACCGTTCGTCCGTTTGTCCGTCTGGATATAGATACATTGTTTGTTTGTCCGGCTATCTCCTCCTACAGTTTTGGAGCTACAGTTTTAATATTTTGTATGATATTTATACTCATAATGGAGGTGTGCATGTCCACAGGATTTTGATTTTCTTTTAATATTCTCAAAATGACAGGTAGTTGGACTTCCGTCATTTTGTTCGTCCGTCCGGATATAAATACATGATTTGTCCGGCTATCTCTTCCTACAGTTTTAGAGCTACAGCTTTAATATTTTGCAGGATGTTTATACACATAATGGAGGTGTGCATGTCTACATCTACAGGATTTTGATTTTCATCAAATATTCTCAAAATGACAGGTAGTTGGACTTAGTCATTTTGTTCGTCTGTCCGGATATAGATACATGGTTTGTCCGGCTATCTCCTCCTACAGTTTTGGAGCTACAGCTTAAATATTTTGTATGATGTTGATACACATAATGGAGGTGTGCAACTTCACAGGATTTTGATTTTCATCAAATATTAGATAATGACAGGTGGTTGGACATTTTTTTATGGCCCCGCGACTAAAAGTGTCGGGGGGTGGGGTTTGTCAAATATTCACAAAATGACAGGTAGTTGGAATTCATTTCCTTCTTATTAGCTTCATAATGGAAACATGGTTTGTATGGCTCCTACAGTTTTTGGCTTGTTTATAATTTCTTATGGTCAGGCGGGGGCATCATTTGTGTCTTACAGACACACTTCATTTTAAAAAAATCATTCCTAACAAAACAACTTTGTCCATAATTATCAAATGCGGGGGCATACTTCTTTTCTAGTTTTCTCATTTGTTATAAAAACCCATTGAATGTGTGTTTACAAATGGCTCAAAAGAGGAGATGATATGACTCCCAATTTTAGTTTTCAATATTGGGTATTTAATTTATCTGTCTGTGCTGAAGTCCCCACAAAAAAATTAGTATGTCAGCAAAAACATATTCATTTGCATAAATGGTTTAGATCCCATTAAGGTTTATAGTGTTTAACGCCACATTCACTAATATTTCAGTTATATCGTGGCGGTCAGTTTTATTGGTGGAAACCTGAGTACGAGGAGAAAACCACGACCTGTTGTAAGTAACTAACAAATTTTATCACTTAATACTGTATCAAGCACACCTCGCCATGAACAGGTTTGAACTCACAAACTTGAGTGGTTATAGGCACTGATTCAGATTGCACAGGTAGTTGTAAATCTAGATCTCATTTACCATTTTAGTCCTGCCATATGTCTGTGTCTGTCCCAAGCATGGGTTTAGATTCCTATCATCTATTCATAAAAATTCTTTAAGTAGTAAACATTTTTAACTGGTTGGTCAATTACGATACAGGTTTGTTTTATAATAACATGTGTCCATTCATGGTGTCATTTCTAAAACCTAGAACCGCATCGCGGGTGTGATGGTTAGCGTGCTCGCCTCTAGTGCGGTAGATCATGGGTTCGAGCCCAGATCGGGTCAAACCAAAGACTATAAAATTGGTATTTGTTGCTTCTCCGCTAGGCACGCAGCATTAAGGAGGAAGAGCAAAGACTCAGGATAATGTGTCAGAGTGGGGCAACATGTCTATCCACAGACTGTTGTTTCAGTGAACTATTTACTAAGCATGTTGGTTTTGTACAAAGCAGACCGCATCATCATCTCATTGAAAATTAACTTGCTCTCATCATGATATAGCTGAAAAATAGCTGAGTTGGCGTTAAGCAACAATCACTCACTTACTCACTCGGAAGGTTAGACGATGCAGGAAAAAAAAAAAAAAAATCAAGATGTTTCTTAGATAATTTTAGTTTCTCCTATGGCCAAAACATCAAATATTTTTTAATTGTTACTGTAAACCAACTTTTGTTCGCATGCTATAAACCTTCACGACTTTCGCGGTAGAGTACAAAATCACGAAAGTTTATATCCGCAAACAAGTCGGTCTAAAGTCTGTAAGAAACAAGAACATATATAGATCAATATCCATTATAGACAACACAAAGTCATGTATACATAGTTAAATTTGGGGGGGGTCATGTAAATTAACATAATTAATATTAATAAAGAACTTTATTTGTAAGATACTGATAATTAATTTATTTATACATATATGTTGTAGTATAAAGTGCTGTGAGCATAATGTTGACAGGTAATTAAAAGCATTTGATTGTAATAATTAGCTGGGATTATAAAATCAATAATTGCTGTCACCTATAAATACGTTGATAATTGAAACTATTAATCAACGGGGATAATCCGATAATCATTGGAAAACGAGATCAACTACAATACAACATTATGACATCTTGGTCTATCATGTTCTATAATATAAACTTCGTTTTAGATTTTATCAACCACTTTTGAAGAGACATTTTGAACACTTGTTTTGTTTATTCAAATAATTTTACACATTAGGACTAATAAAAAGTGTTGATTTCGTGATGTCAATCGAACGATCAATAATATATTACGAAAGACAACTCTTGTTATAAAAAACAACCGATGTCGGCGGCGATGTAGACCAAAGTCATACCGCAAAAATTTGAACTTTTAGCATTTTGGTTATCGCGAAATTAAATCTCTGCGAAACTGTCTTGAAGCAGAAAAACGCGAAACATAATAGCTGCGAAAATAACTTGGTTTACAGTAATTTCTGTCTTTAATTACCTTCAAAAGGAAATTGGCAGGAATTCTCATGCAGAATTTAACCATCATTTTGATAATAAATATTAACTTAAATTTAACCATCATTTTGATAATAAATATTACTTAAATTTATCCAACTTGTTAACCATGCTAAGAATAGATGAAAAGTGTATATTTGTTTTAATTTTATAAGGATGTTAAAAATATTAAATATTATTAGGAGCATATGGTGATTCTACTAATTATGGTGAATCGGTTTTGGTGGTTGTTTATGGTGTTTAATGCCACTTTCAACAATGTTTCAATTATATCGTGACTGTCAGTTTTATTGGTGGAGGAAACCGGACCCAGAGAAAACCACAAACCTATCGCAAGTCACTGACAAACTTTGTCACATAATGTTATATTGAGTACACATCACCTGAGTGGGATTCGAAATCACAACGGGGCCGTGATTGTATGGCAGTTGGATTTACAACTACCTATACAATCAGTGCCTATCACCATTGATGTTGTGAGTTCGAATCTCGATTAGGGCAAGGTGTACAACATTATGTAATAAAGTTTGTCAGTGACTTGTGACAGGTCGGTGGTTTTCTCCGGGTCCTCCGGTTTCTTCGACCAATAAAACTGACTGCCACGATATAGCTGAAATATTGGTGAAAGTGGTGTTAAACATCATAAAGCAAACAAATAAACAAACGAAATCAAAATGTTAGTGGTGATAGTGGCTTACTGCATAGTTAATTGTAAATCCAACTACCAGACGATCATCACCACTACGGTCCCACTAATTATGGTGAATCAAGTAAAATATTAATGATTATATGTATCTTGTATTTTCATTTGATTATGTCCAGGTTCCTCTTGGCACCATTGTAAGGAACAGTGAAGGTAAAATGTTAACTAGTCTGGACGAAGAACATGAATATTACATTGCTGCAAGAGGTGGAGCTGGTGGGAGGGGCAACAAGTTCTTCCTGACCAATGAATGTAGAGCTCCAGCAAAAGCAGAACTGGGTGCTCAAGGAGAAAACAGGCTTCTATTACTAGAACTTAGACTAATGGCTAATGCAGGACTGGTAACTAACTGAAATAAAAAAATTGTTCTCTAAAGTAGGGTCAATGAAATTGTTTAATTAGTTTTTTTATTCAAATACAATACCGGTATATATATATAGTGCCGTTATTCTTTTGTCCCAGGTACAGCATTTTTTTCACTAATAAGCTGACTGCCATGATATGGCTTAAATATTGTTAGGATTATGTTGTTTAATGCCACTTTCAACAATATTTCAGTTATATCGTGATGGTCAGTTTTATTGGTGGAGGAAACCGGAGTACCCGGAAAAATCCACAGACCTGCCTCAACCCACTGACAAATGTATCGAGTACACCTCAAACTTTAGTGGTGATAGGCACTGATTTGCATAGATAGTTGTAAATCCAATGACCATGACGGCCCCGGGTACATGTATATTGTTGAAAGTGTTGCTAAAGACATCAATTACCATAAATTGTTCTTTTATTTAACAAATAGATTACATTGTCTTTTATTGGATTATTTCAGAAATGCACACCATTAAATGTTTTTTGCCCATAGATAGAACATTCCTAAGATTTAGGGGGCTGTCTTGGTCGGGATCGTATGGTATTTGGATCTACAACTATCTGTGTGCAATCAGTGCCTATCACTACTAAAGCAATGAGTTGGAATCCCGCTGATGTCAAGTGTACTTGATACAACATTATGTGATAAAGTTTGTCAATAACTTGCGACAAGTCGGTGGTTTTCTCCGGGTACTCCGGTTTCCTCCACCAATAAAACTGACCCTCACGATATAGCTGAAATATTGTTGAAAGTGGCATTAAACACCATAAACCAAACCTAAGATTTAGAGGTAAAGTTGATCCTAACTGAGTTCTAAGCATTCTGATAAACTTTTTTAAGTTGAATATATTTTGATGTGTTTAGGTACATATGTATTTATCTAATACCATTTCTTACTTGGTAGATATGAAAATAATTACATGTTATCATAATCTAAACATTACATTTTTTTTTCTTCAGAAAAAAATTGAAAAGAATCAGTCAAAAGGCACTCATCTACTTGTATGTTTGTTAGAATGCTTGAGGTAAAATTAATTGTATATTTTCAGATTGGTTTTCCAAATGCTGGAAAGTCGACATTGTTGCGTGCAATTTCTAGAGCTAGACCAAAAGTAGCAGCCTATCCCTTTACTACATTAAATCCACATGTTGGTATGGTGATATATGATGACCATGAACAAATAGCAGGTAAATAAGAGTTGTATACAGATCAAAATTTCACACTTTTTGATTGGGACATTATATGATTTATCTAACATTATGTAAGCTTTCCTTTGAAATTGAAGAAAGTAGCCTGTCTGATAGAAGGGGTCTGATGCAAGATGATGTATCACCACACTGTGGTGGTAAAAGAATGCCGCGAAGTTACATGACACGTTATCAGCCGGACTACTAGATCATGACGTCATAGTATTGGAATGCGGGCAAATATGGATGAGTGAACATTGAACAGTCTTTTTGACTGTTCAATGTTCACTCATTCATATTTGTTCGTCGTTCGGCAGATTAATGCAACAGTCATATGCATTTCCAAGGACATAGTTTCAATATTTCCGATCCAGTACATAAACAGGCATTGCAGCGTTTTCGGACGATTATAGTGATTTGATTTTTGGTGTTTTAACGCCACTTTCAGCAATATTTTAGCTATATCATGGCGACCAGTTTTAGAGGTGGAGGAAGCCGGAGTACCCGGAGAGAACCACCAACCATGGGCAAGCAACTGGTAAACTTTATTACCTGCAGCTGCGAGTTGAGTGCACCCTTTTTTGTAATTTACAAAGCCGGGCGCGAACCCATGCCGTATTGGTGATAGGCTTGTATGAGCTGTTAGATCCAGCGATCTAACTCATTGAGCCACCCGGGCCCCCAGACGATTATATAGTGACGTTGAAAGTGTAAAGTGACTTTTGTGAAAGAACAGCAACAACTAACATGATGTCATGCACACAATGTTGTCACTCTCAAAGTATTGTAATAAATTTGTTTATTTTAATTCAATCCTTGTTATTTATTTACAATTTGTTTCTATTTAAACATTAGATAAACTTATTACATACATAGTGTGTTGGTACAACTAACGCGTCACAACTTGTCACCATCGCGACTCGTAGTGATGCTGGTTCACACAACAGGCTTGATCTGATACAAATTCTTGTACCAACCCACTATGTATATAATTGGTATGCATTTTATCTTATAATGTCATATATACCCATAATTTACTGGTGTAAATGTTAAGATTTCATATAAAAAATTATCCACATAAACACTTCACGATATTTACAAATGATAATTAGCACAATATTTTTTTCGTATTTGATATGAAACAAATGACAGTTTGCATGGTATATCGTTTTTTTCCTGTGCCATTGCTGAAAATGTAGGTGACCAGTCGTGAGCATTATATTTACGTGCATTTGGAGATACAAAATTTGCAGTTGGGCACAAAATTATTTTATATTCGTCCACATTATAGTTTGAGGATTGTGTTTGATTTTAGCAAAGTTTAGCCTCAAGTTACATTGTATTTAAATGTAAAATTACTGAATAAAGTTTAAATATTTAACCGTAAAACAATATGCGGAAATTGGAATAAAAAGTTGTGATGTTTTGTGTACAAAAAATGTGATCCATTTTGAAGTGCTGTATTATAAGATTATCTCCCTTTGTCTGTTCTTCTGTATTTTACAATAGCGATATATTTTGTTCTTAATTGGTTTATTTTTAAAATATAGTTGCAGATATTCCTGGTTTAATCAAAGATGCACATAAAAACCGTGGACTTGGTATATCATTTCTCCGTCATATTGAACGATGTGCTTGTTTGTTGTACGTGATAGACTTATCATATAGTGAACCATGGACACAGCTAAATGATCTTAAATATGAATTGGAACAGTATAAACCAGGGCTGTCATCCCGACCTCATGCAGTTATTGGTAATAAAATGGATCTTCCAGAGGCAAAGGAGAACTTAAGACAGTTAGAACTTGAGATTAAATTACCAGTTTATCCCATATCAGCAATGCATAGAACTGGAATAGAATCCCTACTGATACATTTAAGATATATGTATGATAAATATGGAGATAAGAAAGACATTGAGGAAGGAAATTCCTCATGAGAAATAAAAAATTATTATTATATTATCTAGCATAATGTGGATAGCTTCTGTGATGTAATGTGAGTGTGGGAGATTATAGGTGTCCATCTCTTGTCAAGACAAAGACTATTTTAAGAACCATAAACAAAGGCTTTTACTCAAAGTCAAGATAATGGCTTATGGTGTTTAACGTCACTTTCAACAATATTTTAATTATATCGTGGCAGTCAGTTTTATTGGTGGAGAAAACCACCGACCTGTCGCTATTCACTGACAAACTTTATCACCTAATGTTGTATCGAGTACACCTCGCCTGATTGGGATTCAAACTTGCAATATTAGTGATGATAGACACTGATTGCATATGTAGTTATAAATCCAATTACCATATGATCACGACATCGACGAACCCCTCAGGATAATGTCAGAAGGCTAACACTATAAGAATCCACCTCAATGTGTTTGTCTGGTCAATTAACATATAGTCTGTATGCAGGGAATGCAAAAATGTTGTTACTCAAGAAAGAAAGAATGGGACAACATCAGTGGTCCGACAGTCATAATAATAATGTATATATCTAATTTAATTTGCACGACACATTTCTAGAATAATTAATTAGGTCCACCAAAGTCAAAACATTACAAATCCAAATAAGTCAGACATTCAATAGTCCAACAGTAATAAGTCTGACAAACAGTAGTTAGACAGTAATTAGTCTGAAAGTAGTCAGACAGTCAATAGTCTAAAAGTCAGTAATCAGACAGTCAATAGTCTGAAAGTCAGTAGTCAGACAGTCAATAGTCTGAAAGTCAGTAGTCAGACAATCAATAGTCTGACAGTCAGTAGTCAGACAATCAATAGTCTGACAGTCAGTAGTCTGAAAATCATTAGATGTCTGTACCACATGCGTTGTTGCCCTGATATGTTTTCAACTAGCTTTTACCCACCACGGAGCCATTAAATACTGCTAGAGCAGGTATAAAAGTATTAATATTAGGAAGTATATTTAGCATTCTAATGTAGTTGTTTAATATCCCTGGTTTGTGATTGGATAATGCTGTAATGTTCATGGTATCAATTCCACGGTTGAAAATCATGAGATATTTTAAACGATTGCCGCTTACGTCATCTTGTCAACAATGTAGCAATACACATGATTACATTTGAATGGAGATAACTGAATTGTATTTGAATATTTCACGGCATCAATTGTCGATTTATTGGTGTAATTTTCACCAATTCCACGGTTGAAATGGCATGAAATATTTTTTTTAATTTTAGCTGATTACCACTTATGTCATCTTGTCAATAATACGGCAATATACATGTATGATGTATGTATGTCTATCCTACATATGATTACATTAGAATGGAGATATCTGTATTGTATTTGAAATTTCACGGCATCAATTGTCAATTTAATGGTCGCAATTATCCATTTATTGGCTCCGCTAACGCGTCGCCAGTAAACTCAATTTGTGACCATCAAATCTCCAATTGATGCCATGAAATTTTCAAATACAATACAGTTATCTCCTAATTGCCTAGTTTCCCTTCCATTCATTCACATATTATATAAAGCACGTAGGGGTAGAGGGTGTTCAGATTTTTCTACTACTTATGAAAAATGCTTTGTTAATAATGAATATTATTTGTGCAATAGTAATATAGTTCAGTATTATTAATTGATAATTATATGGTCATTTGATTTGTTCAATGCCCATCACGTGGTGTTCTGTATTTTGGCAGGTTGACTTTTGCGGATTGCACGGTTACTAAAAATAGATTAAAAAATTCCAATATTTTCATGACGTTAAAAATATTTTGGCAGGTTGACTTTTGTGGATTGCACGGTTACTAAAAATAGATTTCTATGCCGATGTGTCAATTTCCAGTACCAATGATTACTAATTGTCAAAATATCACCATAAACTATAACATTTTCCCTAGGAAATGATTATTATTCATGTCACTACATACATTTTTGTTTTATTGTTATTCCTTTTGAATATATTGTTTGTTGTTAAAGTTTGGGTCTTATATTATTTTTATACGACCGCAAAAATTTTGGGGTCGTATTATGGTATGGCGCAGTTGTCGTCGTCTGTACACCTAGTCCCGGATGAATATCCATTTGTAGATTTTCTATTTCATGTTTTGCATGGCAATTAATAATATAAAAAATATGTGATGGGCATTGAACAAATCAAATGACAGTAAAATTATCAATTAATAATGTAAAAAATACAGCCTTTCTATTCAGTCGATACAAGTTGTATATCGACCTCGGTCCATATACATCTCTTAGGTCGATATAAACTTGTATCGACTTCATAGACAGGCTGTATTTGTATATTATTATACTTCGTGTAAGTTTCTGTAGTGATATTTTGGTACTGTAATATTTTGGCATATTACCTGGACAATTAGACACTCAGTATAATAATGATATTAATGTGGTCTTGTCCAGGTAATATGCCAAAATATTACCCAGGTCTGAGAGACATATTACCCTCCCCCTTGTGGTCTTATCCAGGTAATATGCCAAAATATTACCCAGGTCTGAGAGACATATTACCCTCCCCTTTGGGTCGGGTAATATGTCTCTCAGACCTGGGTAATATATTGGCATATTACCTGGACAAGACCACATTATTATATAAATATTTAGCCTATATTCAATAAACCTTTCAAGCATTTGCTCTATAATCAATATGTATTACTTTCTTAAATGAAAGTAGTGGATTGATATCTTATGAAAAGAAAGTTTAAACAGTGATGATATAAAATTCCATCAATATCAACAAAATGAACAATCACCTCTTTCCTAAACTTATTGAACATAAAATTGTGCATGACATATGATGTTAGAAATCCATGTTCTGGCTTGGGAGAGGCACAAAAATATGACAGGGTTAAACCGGTAAATGTGATCCCAGCCCTCCCCCTCTTCATTACAATATCGCCAGTGAGAATGCATATATAAATATATGAGCAACCCGCAAAGATTTACATGTACTCGAAAAGACCGCATATTATCAAAAAAATGAATGACCACATAAACATGGAGAGTTCAATAAATGCTCTCTAACTAAAAACTGTTGGTTAAAACAGAAGCTGTTGATTAAAGACCTTTACTCTTGTGACGAACAAATCAACTGATACTTTTAACCAATTTAATATCAAATAGTCTTAAACATCTAAAGAAATGAATGGTCTTCATGGGAGACCAGAATAAGTAGATCATAAGTTTAAAAGAATCGAATATTGAATATAAAATAGTAATATAATATTGAATGAATGTACTGTTTTAATGACTAGACCTACTAGTTATACCAGCAGATTATCTATAATTTTATTAAATTATACCTGCTTCAAAGAATTGAGTATACAATGTAGTTGCTAAATCAGTCTTTACAAATAAGATTTTTCAAGGATTTTACAACTTTATATGTGTCAGATTTTAACTTTAAAGCTCTGTTAATTATATATGTTGCCATAAAATAAACGCTAGAGAAAACCGATGAGGCAACCAAGAATGGACAATTCAGAGACTGGCAACGTTGGGTACACAAGACACGGGACAAATAAACGTTAGAGAAAGCCGATGAG
>MJUT01057482.1:1702897-1719584 GCA_002080005.1 Gigantidas platifrons
TTTTTTTTTTTTTTTTAAGTTAAATAATATGAAATATTGACATCCACACTTGCCTTTTGGACAGCACATTTCTGTGTCCACACTTGCCCTCAGTCAACACTTGTTAATTATTCAAAAAACATCTCAAAATAATAGAAATAATATAATTTGAAGCTATATTTGGGACTAAACATCATGATGATGTTAACTCTGTTGTTTATCATATATTTTTATTATTTTTATTTGATTTTTTTTTGTATGCAACTAATAAATAAATAATTACCAAAAAATTGTTGAAAAAGACTTCATCTAATAATATAAAATAGCGATTTAGTGGGGCGTGAATCGACTCACTTTCCGGGGCGAACAGGTAATCGGGGCGAAACGACCTGGTACCTCAGGGGAGCTACAAACTACAAAGTGGTCCCATTCGGCACAATGGAGCAAAAAAATTGCAGTTGAACATAAAAACTAACTATTAACGCTTCAAACATTTTATTATAACTATTACTGATGATCCCAGTCCTTGTTAAATCGGTTTGGCTGAGAAATGTATGCTTTTCAAAGGTAGCAACAACCTTGTTCAAATTTATTGATCGTTCACCATAATCGGAAACTACGGAAGGCAGAGCTTTTCTAAATATGGTATTTCTTACTATGAAATTTACCATTCACACCTCAAATCGCCAAATATGGTATATCGACATCCAAATAAGGAAAATACCAAAGTGACGCTTTGACCAGAAATGGCCACAAATGACGAAATTCAAAATGTATGAATGAAGAACGTAAACGGGTTTTTATTTTGTGGGAATTGCATTCTAAAATACTGGTAGGTGATAAAAACTTGCTATAATAGTGGACAAAAGGAAAAGTTATATCTTATTATTGATAAATGCAGGCGTCAGAATATCTTTAATCGAGCGCTAAAAATCTCGGCAGCTGCTCCATTACGTGTAGTGGCATCCCGTTAAAACCCTTGCGAGTAAGCGAGTATTTAGGGTTTTATCATTAGAACTAGGGTAATCAGAATCCATATATCGAAGAATAACAGACAACACAATGACCAAAAGAAAAAGTACAAAAGGACAAACACACATATAAACCTAAAGATCAAGTAACACAAACCACACTAAAACCCAGGGGGTGAACTCAGGTGCTCCGGAAGGATAAGCAGTTCCTGCTCCACTTGTGACACCTGTCATGTAAATTGTCTATCAGTGATTTATCACGCTGTCTCTGACTGTTCTGTATTTTGTTTTGATGAATTCATAATCAGCTAATGAAAACACCACTGGTAAAATCTTAACAGCACCTTTCATACTTTTTTATTATTGCATCACAGACATAAAGATGTCTGATTGGTTGGTTTTTAAACATGTATTCATATACGAAAGTTCAGTTCATCTGGATATGACCTCTAGTCAATTTCTGTCAGATGTTATGGATAATGGAGAGTAGCATATTATACCAGCTGATTTTAATGAGATTGTAAACTGTATATTAACGCTTAAGAAATAAATCATGGAAGCCAGAATGTATTGGGAGTTTTAACATGGATTGGCGGATATTAGTATTTTATCCCGAGCCAGAAGCAAGGGATAAAATTTACTAATATCCGCCAATCCATGTTAAAACTCAAAACACATTCTGGCTTCCATGATTTATTTTGATTCTGATATGTCTAAGAGTACAAATACGGTAGTATAATTTGATTGGAAGACAGTAATTTATATTTACGTTTGTGGAAAATGTCGCACACAATTTATGCTGCCAATGGAAAAGTCAGTCACATTCAGCGGCGCATGTGCTAATGAGATTATACCGAATGGATAACTCGCTCGTTTGTTAACAAAGCGAAAGAAGGAGGTCATGTTAGAATAATACTTTTTAAATTAGTCATATAAGAACAAACTATGCTTTAAAAATCTTACCCCCTAAAAACCCAATAAAAACTTGTTATTTAGCGTGTTTAGTGGTCAGATGACAAGAACAATTTTTCAGGTGAGCAAATAAAAATTTTCCAGACTCATGATCAGCCCTCTGAGCCTCTGGTTCAGTTATGATAACGAAGTTCCGGTTTAAAATATAAAGACTGGTATTTGGAAACAATTCTTCATGACTATATATAAGCAGTGTAATGATATAATTCCATGTATACTTTTCTTTACACGTGTATTGCGGGAAAAATTATGTACATCATTCCTGAATAATTTAACAAGATCATGATTCATACCAACATTAAAATATTAGTTAAATGTTTCTTTACATTTTCATTTTCCAGGGGGAAAAAATACTATAGAGAGAACCATCTGTGGACTGATTTTTAGTTCACCTGGACCAAAGGTGAACTAACTATTGCCATCACTCGGCATCCGTCGTCTGTAAACTTTTCACATTTCAAGCTTCTTCTCCGAAACCACTTGGCCAATTGGAACCAAACTTAGCAGGAATGTTCCTTGGATGGTCCTCTACAAAGTGTCTGCTTTTCGTTCCAGTCGGATATTTAACATGGCTGCCAGGGCCAATAATATGCTCTGATTGGCTGAAATTTCAAAGATCTTCTTCTCTGAAACTAATGAACTGACTGAACCCAAACTGTAAATGAATGATCATTGGAATATCCTTTACCAACTTTCTGTTTTTTATATCGATCGGAAATCCAAGATGGCCACCACCGCAGGACATATATTAACATTGGACCCTATGGGAAAATGTTCAAATGCCTTCTTCTCAGAAACTACTTATATGATTAAAGCCAAACTGTACATGAATGTTCATTGGATGGTCCTCTACAAACTTTAGATTTTTTGTTCCGATATGAAATTCAAAATGGCGGCTACGGCAGGACTTAGTTTAACATTGGACCCTATGGGAAAAATGTTTCAAAGCGCTTCTTCTCTGAAACCACTTGGACAATTTGAACCAAACTGCCCAGGAATGATCATTGGAAGGTCTTCTACAAAGTATCTGTTTTTTATGCCGATCGGAAATCCAAGATGGCCTCCATCGCAGGGCATAAATTAACATTGGACCCTATGGAAAAATGTTCAAATGCCTTCTTCTCAGAAACTACAAATCACACTGAATCTAAACTAGACTGTAATGTTCATTGGATGGTCCTTTACAAAGTTTAGGTATTTTGTTCCGATATAAAATGGAAGATGGCAGCTACAGCAGGACTTAGTTTAACATTGGACCCTATGGGAAAAGTGTCTCAAAACGCTTCCTCTCTGAAACCACTTGGACAATTGAAACCAAACTGCCCAGGAATGATCCTTGGAAGGTTCTCTACAAAATATAGGTTTTTTATGCCGATCAGAAATCCAAGATGGCCTCCACTGCAGGAAATAGATTAACATTGGACCCTATGGGAAAATGTTCAAATGGCTTCTTCTCAGAAACTACAAATATGATTAAAGCCAAACTGTACATGAATGTTCATTGGATGATCCGCTACATACTTTAGGTTTTTTGTTCCGATATAAAATTCAAAATGGCGGCTACGGCAGGACTTGTTTAACATTGGACCCTATGGGAAAAATGTTTCAAAACACTTCTTCTCTTAAACCACTTGGTCAATTGAAACCAAATTGTCCAGGAATAATCATTTGCAGGTCCTCTTAAAAGGTCGGGTTTTTTATGCCGATCGGAAATCCAAGATGGCTGCCACCGCAGGACATAGTTTTTACATAGGACCATATAGAATTGGTTCTTTTTATAACCAGGTGAACGATACAGGCTCTTCAGAGCCTCTGGTTGTAAAATTGTCGTCTTCCAGCAACATTTTCTTGAAACACTGGAGACATACTGGTTACTGATTAATTTTATGATTTTGGGGATAATTTATACTTGTTTTATTTCCTAAAATCTAAATCATGCAATAGAATTGGAAAAAAGGCAATAACTTAGTTTCAACTGGGGGTATTTGGTGACTGGTATATAACAATAATATAGGAAAAAATCACAGAACAAGAAAGAAGGTTGGTGACTTTTGTTATGAGATGCAATTCTCATAACAGTACTGCCACTGGAAATGTTCGATTTTTCCTATTAAAATCAAAATAATTCATGGAAGTCAGTTTGTTTGTCATATGGCATTTTAACATGGATAACATTATTATGTCTCCCCTTTGAATGAAGGGAGACATATTGTTTTAGTCTGATTTGTTTCTTCTCAGCGAAGCTTGTCTGGACCATAACTTTTTTGTCTTTCGAGATAGGTCAATGATATTTGGTATGTGGGTGCATGACCATAAGGTGGTGTGTCGCGTACCGTAATGACCTTTGACCTCAAGGTCAAATAATTGTTTTTTAAATAGTATCAGTCAACTCATAATGTGTAATTTATTGTTGTACAGATGGCCGCATTAAGGGGAGACATAAGTTTTAGGTATCTAAAACAGTTTTTCCTAGTTTTTGCTGTATTTCATCCCTAGCTATCTTTTCCTTCTTAATAAGTAACTAATTTATCAATAACTAGTATCAACTAGCTTCAATGCAGATTACATTGTACATGATAAAAACTTTAATATACTTATATTTTCAGAATTTCCTAAAATGGCAGTGAGAGAATCTCCAAAATCAATGTTACAAGCATTCATTGAGAATGTCCCAACAACAGTACCTTTGAAGAGAACCAGATCAATGGCAAGGTCTCCAGAATTCCAGTCAAAGGAAACAGCGCCTAATTGGAAAAAGAGACGTACACGTTCTAGTTTCGTAGTTCAGCAAACACCTAGAACAATGGTATTGTTTTGTCATCTACATTGTAGTTTATATATTTGTTAGAAAAAATCTCAGGAAACACTCAATTATTTCAAGAGAGCTTAGTGTGGGTTTTTGTTACTCAATATTTAGTTTGATATGTTTGTTTTGTAGATCGTTGTTTGTCCTTTTGGTCATTGTGTTGTCTATTCTTTTTCGATGTACAGATTCTGATTACCCCTTTGGTATCTTTAAACTCTTCTTAAACAATGATGGTCAACAATTCTTCCACAAATATCAACAGAACGAATAATCACTAAATTAATTAATTGTTCTTGAAAATACTGGGAATTAGATATAATGGGGGAGGTGATGGGGGGTGAGTTTGGTATAACTTTCAGGGCTATGCCCCACTTGGCACTATGTCTGGTAGTCACCATATACATGTAGCTGAAAATGATGATAAAAATGTATACATTGTACTACATTCCTCAAAATGAAAATTTGAATTTACTGGTCCGAATCAAATTCTTTAATTTATTTTTGTATAGTTCTAAATAAAAACTGAATAAAAAAATACTGGTCAGAACAAAATTTTACTGGTCTTGGGCTGGAGGACCGATGCTCATCGTGAGGACTGATAACCCTAACCTTATTTTGGGGTCAAGTAGTGTTTGTGATAATGAAAGACTCTATGGAGAATTCATAGTGTAAGCTAATTAATTTATCCTTTCAAACTAAATACAGTATTTCTGTTATATAAATGATTTTACACTGATTTGAGGGTATGAATTATTCTCTTTGTTGAAGACCTACTGTGACTAATGTAGAACAGCTATAAATAAAAATGCTGTTCCTTTACTTAAGTTTATGTCTAAGTGTAATGTTGGATAGTCTTTCATGTTCATTTACATCCATATGATTTCTTACTAATTTACAATATTCAGGTATTGGATCGTTCTACTCTCCTTTATTCCAACAGTTTCAAAATATGAGGGTTAGGCCCATGGCGTTCAGCGCTATATTCAACAATATTTCAGCTATATCGTGGCGGTAAGTTTTATTGGTGGAGGAAACCAGAGAAAACCACTGACCTGCATCAACTCAAGTCACTGACTAATTTAACTCATAATGTTTTATATAGTAGACCTCGCTGTGAGCGAGATTCGAACTCACAACTTTAGTGGTGATAGCCACTGATTGAATAGGTAGATGTAAATCTAATTACCATACGATCACAACCATGACCAAAATATGTGTGACATAGGTATGTATGTATGTGCAAAATTTGTGTTAGCATATTTATGTTATTATTCAGATATCCTTGTAGGATACAATTTTGATGAGTCCTAACCAAAAAGTCATCAGTCCCACAAATGCATTCTTTGTTATTTTTTCTAAACAATGGAGAGTCATTAGCAAATGTGATTAGTCCTGGACTCAGTTTCCCCGACTCACCTAGATGAAATTGAAAGTATCTCTGATTATTGCAGCCTGTGCCAAAAACCATAATAGCCCCAGTCTATTAACAATTGGTTCCAGCTAGTAAAAATTGTATAAAATTTGCTGAATCAAATAGAATTTATTTTTTTTAAATGCTGTTTGGGCTAGTTCGTCAAAATGTTTTTGGCACAGACTGTTTTTGACCCAATTTCCATTTTACAAAGTAAATTTTTATGATTTTTTTTTTCTTCATAATTATCGTACAGATTGAATCATATATGGTACAACATAAGACACAGTCACCCATTGGAAGATCATCAAGAAGACGGTCAGTGCCAAATATGTCCAACGTTCCTTCAAAACTACAGGATAAATCAATGGTGACACCTAGAACAGCATTTGAGGGCTTCATAGATCAAGGTACAAAAAATGTAATTTGAACTGTTTTGTTGATTCTCATTCTTCTGCATGGTACAAAAATAAAGGTAGTTTTTAGGGGAGAGGTGGGAGTATGGAAATTATCTGTTCCCTCTGATGTATGAACTTGGTTTTACCTTTTTTAAATAAAATATATATGCTACATGATCTTGCCATTATTATGTCCCCCAAACAAAGTTTGGGAGACATATTATGTTTGCTCCGTTTCTTATTATTATTATTCTTCTTCTTTCTTACGCCAAAAGTTTGTCCGACACATTTCTCGCCGACTACTGAACGGAAATCAATGAAACTTCACAGGAATGTTAAGTACTATGAGTAGATGTGCAGACTACTTTTGGAATTTTCAAAATGGCTGCCGTTGCCATGGAAACGCCCAAAATGCAAAAAACACAAAAATGATCATAGCAGGTTACTCGCCAAATAGAAATTGATGAAACTTGATAGGAACAACATCCACATCTAGTGGAACGAGATAAGCCAAAAAAATCAGAATCGGTTGTACAAACTTTGCTGCAGTTGCCATGGAAACAAAAAAGGGGGGGATTTAAAAAAAGTTTGGATTCCTTTCATCAAACTTCATGAAATTATGTAGGAATATCCACCGTAGTGTGTGGCAGCATTTGGGGGTAGAACACATTCAAAATGGCGGCCGTTGCCACCAAGGTACAAATTGGCCACCAAATACAAAAATCCTCCGATTTGGGCGAAATTTGGTTTCCAAGTAGATTTTGATGTTGGGAATTGATATCCATAGTTTGGGAGCCATATTATGATCCTTCAGCTCATATCATATCTTGTGTATTGTTTGTTTGGGGGACATTTGTAACGCTCTTGCGTTACAGTAACCAATATTTTGGTATCAAATTGGTATTTCAATTTGCTTCTTCGGATAAAGTTTGTCAGTGACTTATGACAGATCGGTGGTTTTCTCTGGGTAACCCAGTTTTCTCCACCAATAAAACTGATCACCACGATATAGCTGAAATATTGTTGAAAGTGGTGTTAAACACCATATACCAAGCCACCATCTCTGCTGAGCACACAGTATTAAGGAATAAGAGCAAAGACTGGTTGGCTCAGAATCAGGATAATGTGTCAGAGTGGAGCAGTGGACAGTTGTTTGAAATTGTTTCAGTGAGCTAGCATTATGAAAATCGAAAGAAGCTTATTGTTCTAGTATAAAGAGTTAAAAAATTGCTTCACTTGGCATTAAACAGCAGCATAATGTAATAAGTAATTTCTAACACTACAATGAAAAAAATACATTGGAAGATCAAGTAGAAATAGGATGGGAAACACATCATCTAAAGTTGAATGATAAGAACCCTCGTAAAAAAACAATGATTGTTGATATGATAGACAAATGATATCTTAGTTGATATTACTGTTAAACCAGTATTTGTGGTAGTGTGGAGCTTATTATCAGAGCACTCAGGGTATTGTGTTATTAATAGAATGATAAACAAAAATCCCCCTTAATATGAACAGCATATTTATGAAACTCTTTGTCACATGACCAACTTGACCTAAAGGCCACATAAAGCAGAAATTTTAATTTTCAAAGTGATTTTTGTAGTTTTTAGACTGATGAAGAATATTATTTTTAATAAGACTGAAAGTATCATAGGGAGGAACACTAGTGACCATGCCTCTCAAATATCTTGCTCCAAAAGTTACTGTTAAACTATGTATCATTGATTTTTCCTCCTCAAGATAACCGTGGTCAAAATAATGAACAATGTGAATGTTTGCTCCGCCCACAGCTATTTATACCCCCACCCCTGGTTTAAGGAAGAAGAAAAAAAGTAAGCTGTGCACTTCATATTTGACTGATCTTTCTTTTTTTTAGCATCAGATGAAACACCTTATCAGAAACCTTCTAAACCAACTGAAGACAGTGATGATGAAGACAGTGATGCTGACTTTCAAATTCCAAATGAAACCATCGTCATCACACAATCTCCTGTGTAAGAATAGAAAATATTTAGATATATACAGTCAGACTTGCTTTAGCGGTTACCATCAGTTAGCAGTTACCTGCTTTAAGGGGCCAGTATATAGGTTTGGTTTAGGTTTATGGTATTTAACGCCACTTTCAACAATATTTCAGTTATATCGTGGTGGTCAGTTTTATTGGTGGAGGAAACCAGAGTACCAGGAGAAAACCACCGACCTATCGCAAATCACTGGCAAACTTTATCACATAATGTTGTATCGAACACACCTCACCTGGGTGGGATTCGGACTCACAACGTTAGTGGTGATAGGTACTGATTGCATAGGTAGTTATAAATTCAACTACCATACGATCACGGCCACGACGGCCCCTGGCTAGTATAAACTGTTGTGTGGCTATGGAAAATGATTATGGTTCTCTGATCTATTGACCTATATAAAAGTTATCATGTTAGGTATGAGTATGTATGTTGTCTTAAAATTCATACTGAATAATTTTCATGTTGAAAATAAGCTTATGTATTTGTATATTTTATTATTTACATAAATGTATGGTATATTGAAGTGTTTTAAAATGGCCCTCTGTTTCAAAAGTACCAGGTAGAAGAAAAACGTTAAATTTTTACTTCTTTTTATTTTACCAATTGCTGCTTGCAATATACTATTACTTTTAAGCAAACAACTTTTAAAGTGAAGCAACTGTTGTGTCACATTTTTAGAAAAGGCAAGAGCTGATACATATACATGTTTGTATTTTACTGCATTTTTAGCATACCTGGAAAAAGACCATAAAAACTTTTCCAATTAGGTCCATTGATATATCTTCATAATTTAATCTTCTCCCCTTGTGTATAACAGGTTATATATGTACCTTATTTTTCGGACAATAGGTCAATATTTTTTTTTCCTCAACATGCGGGCTTCGACCTATCGTCCACATTGACCTATACAAGGATCAAGTTAAAATAATCTGGAATCCCTAAAAAAAACATCTCGATCAAAATGACGATGTTGTTTAGAGTATAGGTTTTATTTTGTTATAGGTTTATTTCTGAATTAGAGGACTGAAAATCATCGATGTTCTTGGTATTAAAAACAAATAATACCAATGGGGGGGGGGGGGGNGGGGGAGTGTAATTCTGGGGGAAAATGTTCAACATACAAAAAAATCAATATTCAAAGTGTTAGTGAAAATCAGTTATAATATTGTATTGTGTAATACAATAAGTACTATAAAATAATTCAAATCCTTTTCTTCTTTTTTACAGCATCGATCAAGACAGTGGCCCAATTACAATGTCGCAGAAAAAGAAGCGACAAAACCAACGCCATATCACCTTACACCAATTCTCAAAAGGATTACAGAATCATTCAGCTGCTGGTAAGACTATGCTCCACTTACTAAAAGTTGTAAGGGGCATATTGTTTTACTAATCCACATCCGTTCTTTGTCTGCATAAAGGGTACATTTTTTATCTACTTAACTTTTCTTAAAGTTTCCACGCTAGAACCTTTTTATTTTACATTGATTGATTGATTGGTGTTTAACTCCAACTTGATCAATATTTCAGCTATTTCGTGGCATTTTATTTTACATGATATTTGCACATGTACATGTACCAAAGGTGTACATATTATGAGCATTTTTATTTTCTTTGATTTTTCATCAAAATTATGGATTGTTGAACTTTTGTGAATTTTTACAAATACAAATATACTTTGTTCACCTAAATCATCCTTTAACCACCATACATGTGTATGTTGATGTTCTATTACAGAATCATAAGAAAACAACTTCAAAAAAATATTTAGGCTGTTATTGACACGATCTAACTGAAATATTGTTGAAAGTGGTGTTAAACACCATATACCAAACCACCATCTTTGCTGAGCACACAGTATTAAGGAATAAAAGCAAAGACTTGTTGGCTCAGAATCAGGATAATGTGTCAGAGTGGAGCAACATGTCTTCCTGTGAACTGTTGTTTGAAATTGTTTCAGTGAGCTAGCATTATGAAAATCGAAAGAAGCTTGTTCTAGTATAAAGAGTAGGGCTGTAACGATACGCCTACCTTACGATACGATACATATCGCGATACAAGGGTCATGATATGATACATTTTAAGTAGAAACTAAGTCGTTTGGTCTTCATTTTCAGTGTTGTATCTTATTCCATGTGTGGTCAGATTTTTTGTATAGATTATTTTTGTTATTAATCGGGTAAAACACAATAAAGGGCAATGCAGTGTTGCAGCACAGCTGAAGATTCAAGCACTGTAATTCTTAAAAGCAACATGTTTTTTATGATCTATAATGTCTGAAGTTGGTATGATGTTATGATTACTCATAATTACTTGTTATTTCTCTTTTTAATTAACATTTATTCACATAAGATTATAATTACACCCTTAAATATAGTTACATGGTTTTTGTAGTGTCTGTAACCATATTTTCTGTTCTGCAGTTTTTATTCTGTCTACAATTGTTCATATATTGACTGATTATACTACTCTGTGTATTTTACATCTTCAAACATGAAAATATCAATCTTTTGACAGTGTCTTCTAGAATATTTTTTTATTGGTTACGGACCCTACAGATTTCTGATAGAAACATACCTTTTGGATAAAGCCTGATAATTTCTCCAATTTTCATGAATTTGGTATCAAATTAATCCTGATTAATTTTTCTAAAGATTTATATTAAAATAGTTTTGTTGTTTTCTTTTTTTGAAAAGTACGGGAAATTTTGGTGTAAAAATAAACAAATTTCAAGTGCAATAGCATAACGCCTTATTTGTGCACATTTTTCGGTACCCTTTTGCTTGTTACTCAAAAACTATGAGAGATATCTTCTTGAAATTTTGTATGCAACTTCTGTGTTTCACCCTCCAAAACATGATATTAAATTTAATGGAAGTAGGTTAATATTGCACATAACACACTACTTTTGAGTATGAGCCCTATATTGTGTTTCAGCCGAATCTCTGTGTGTTATTTATATGTTCCTTACACAAACTATAATTAGAGCTGTTCCAAATAAAATACATGGCAAAGGGGTCTTTCAAAGCATTGAATTTGGTACACTTATTGTAAATAAGGGTAATAACAAAATTACCGAACTCCGAACTTTGTAAACCACCCCCAGATACTTTTGCTTGGAACAACCCTATGTGAAATGTAGAAATATAAACCTGTTTACATTGTTTTGCAATATTAAATGAACTCTCAGAACTCAAGTTTAACAATTAACATTTCTAATACAAGTTCTGTAAGTTTAAATCAGGTCATGTAATGTTAAATTTGGGTAGAAACACTTGCAAAGCATATTTTACAAACGAATTTCGATTTGTCAACCTTTCCATCGACTTCCGGGAAGCCGAAATACTTCCAGACTGCTGACCTAAAGGAAGTAGGTAGATCTATTAATTTGGGTTTGCTCTGTAGCTCCACTGACACTTCAAGTTCTTCAGCATTTTCCGACTTAGCCATGTTAACTTTGTACAATAAACAATCTTAATTTGGCCAAAAAAGTCATTCTAACCACCGGAACATTCCGGACCGAAGCCGAACCGAAATATGGATAAAATGAATTGAAAATCGAACTAGACGAAAATATCGTGGTTCATCAACACTTTGGTGAATCGTTTCACCTCTAATAAAGAGTTAAAAATTGTTTCACTTGGCGTTAAACAGCAGCATAATGTAATAAATAATTTCTAACACTACAATGAAATAAATACATTGGAAGATCAAGTAGAAATAGGATGGGAGACACACCATCTAAAGTTGAATGATAGGAACCCTAGTAGAAATAGGATGGGAGACACACCATCTAAAGTTGAATGATAGGAACCCTAGTAGAAATAGGATGAGAGACACACCATCTAAAGTTGAATGATAGGAACCCTAGTAGAAATAGGATGGGAAACACACCATCTAAAGTTGAATGATAGGAACCCTAGTAGAAAAGAATGATTGTTGATATGATAGACAAATGATATCTTAGTTGATATTACTGTTAAACCAGTATTTGTGGTAGTGTGTAGCTTATTATCAGATCACTCAGGGTATTGTGTTATTAATAGAATGATAAACAAAAATCCCCCTTAATATGAACAGCATATTTATGAAACTCTTTGTCACATGACCAACTTGACCTAAAGGTCACATAAAGCAGAAATTTTAATTTTCAAAGTGATTTTTGTAGTTTTTAGACTGATGAAGAATATTATTTTTAATAAGACTGAAAGTATCATAGGGAGGAACACTAGTGACCATGCCTGTCAAATATTTGGCTCCAAAAGTAACTGTTAAACTATGTATCATTGATTTTTCCTCCTCAAGATAACCGTGGTCAAAATAATGAACAATGTGAATGTTTGCTCCGCCCACAGCTATTTATACCACCACCCCCGGTTTAAGGAAGAAGAAAAAAAGTAAGCTGTGCACTTCATATTTGACTGATCTTTCTTTTTTTTTAGCATCAGATGAAACACCTTATCAGAAACCTTCTAAATCAACTGAAGACAGTGATGATGAAGACAGTGATGCTGACTTTCAAATTCCAAATGAAACCATCGTCATCACACAATCTCCTGTGTAAGAGTAGAAAATATTTAGATATATACAGTCAGGCTTGCTTTAACGATTACCATCAGTTAGCAGTCACCTGCTTTAAGGGGCCAGTATATAGGTTTGGTTTAGGTTTATGGTATTTAACGCCACTTTCAACAATATTTCAGTTATATTGTGGTGGTCAGTTTTATTGGTGGAGGAAACCAGAGTACCAGGAGAAAACCACCGACCTATCGCAAATCACTGGCAAACTTTATCACATAATGCCGTATCGAACACACCTCACATGGGTGGGATTCAGACTCACAACGTTAGTGGTGATAGGTACTGATTACATAGGTAGTTATAAATCCAACTAACATACGATCACGACCACAAGTATGTATGTTGTCTATTGGCTTTGATGGTTGTGTGGAATAATTACTTTAAAACGAGACATCTTCTTTTCAAGAAAACCTTAAAATTCATACTGAAAAATGTTCATGTTGAAAATAAGCTCATGTATTTGTATATTTTATTATTTACATAAATGTACGGTATATTGAAGTGTTTTAAAGTGGCCATCTGTTTGAAAAGTACCAGGTAGAAGAAAAACGTTAAATTTTTACTTCTTTTTTTTTTGCCAATTGCTGCTTGCAATATACTATTACTTTTAAGCAAACAACTTTTAAAGTGAAGCAATTGTTGTGTCACATTTTTAGAAAAGGCAAGAGCTGATACATATACACGTTTGTATTTTACTGCATTTTTAGCATACTTGGAAAAAGACCATAAAAACTTTTCCAATTAGGTCCATCGATATATCTTCATAATTTAATCTTCTCCCCTTGCGTTTAACAGGTTATATATGTACCGTATTTTTCAGACAATAGGTCGCTATTTTTTTTTCTCAACATGCGGGCTATCGTCCACATCGACCTATACTAGAATGAAGTTAAAATAATCTGGAATCCAAAAAAAAAATCTCCATCAAAATGATGATGTTGTTTAGAGTATACCTTTATTGTCCCCTGCCCCCGCAAAGCGGAGTGGGGGATATGGATATGCCGGGCGTCCATCCTTTAGTCCATCCGTCCGAGATATGTTGTAAGTGCTCTAAGATTTTTATTTGTGGACCAATTGATTTCAAACTTACACACAAGCATTATATTATGAATCTCAAGCTTAAGTTCGAAATTGGGCAAAAAAATTGTGAGAATGGCGGCCATTTTTAAGATGTCTGCCAAAACACATCAAAATTTCAAAGTGCTACAAAATTGATATTTAGAAGATTTTCGAACTGAGGAATGTGATAGTGACAAATGCGATTTAAAAATGGTGGCCATTTTGGCAGCTATTTTCAATATGGTTGCCAAAACACATAAACAATTTCGAAGTGCTCCAATGCTCCAATTACAAAGAAAATTGATATTTAGGGGTTTTTAGAGGAATGTGATCGTGACGAATGCGATTTCAAAATGGCGGTAATTTTGGCAGCCATTTTTTAAGATGGCCTCCAAAATGCGTAAAATTTCGAAGTGCTCCAATTTCAACAAAAATTTATATTTAGAAGATTTTCGACCTGAGGAATGTGGTAGTGACGAAAGCAAATTGAAAATGGCGAGTTATTTACGTTTAATTTTGTGGAATCCAATTAAATTTTAAGGGCATAAATTTCCTGACATCCAAAACTTTTTTCTGTATAATATTTTTTGTATACAATAGCTAGCACAATTAAAATAACAACTGATTTCTAATATAGAACACATATAAAGGCTTGCTAGAACACAAGCAAAATTCTTGATTGATTATTGACGACACAGCTTCTTTAAAGATTAGTCCATTTCAGTCACAGGAACTAATGAAAGTAATTTATACACAGATCTATGTAAATAGGCGGGACATTGGCTATGGCATAGCAATCTTGTTTTGTTATAGGTTTATTTCTGAATTAGAGGACTGAAATCATTGATGTTCTTGGTATTATTGTTTTTAAATAAAACAATAAAAGTATACTAACAGGGAGTGCAGTTCCGGGAAAAAATTATCAACAAACGATAAAATCAATATTCAAAGTGTTAGCGAAAATCACTTACAATATTGTATTGTGTAATAAAATATGTACTATAAAATAATTCAAACCCTTTTTTATTTTTTACAGCATTGATCAAGACAGTGGCCCCATTACAATGTCGCAGAAAGAGAAACGACAAAACCAACACCATATCACCTTACAACAATTCTCAAAAGGATTACAGAATCATTCAGCTGCTGGTAAGACTATGCCCCACTGACTAAAATTTGTAAGAGGCATATTGTTTTACTATTCCACATCCGTTCATTTGTCCACATAAAGGGTACATGTTTTGTCCACTTAACTTCTTTTAAAGTTTCCAAGCTAGAAACTTTTTATTTTACATTGATTGATTGATTGATTGGTATTTAACGCCAACTTTATCAATATTTCAGCTATATCGTGGCATTTTATTTTACATGATATTTGCACATGTACATGTATCAAAGGTGTACATATTATGAGGATTTTTATGTTCTTTAATTTTTCATCAAAATTATGGATTTCTGAACTTGGTCCACTTTTGTGAATTTTTACAAATACACATATAAGGGTCTAGGACATAAGCCCCGGACAAAAGGCCCCACAATAATATACAAATACACATATAATGTGTCCACCTAAGTCCACTTTAAACCACCATACATGTGTATGTTGATGTTCTATTTCAAAATCAAGGGAAAACAACTTAAAAAAAAAATATAGGCTGTTATTGACATGATCTAACTGAAATATTGTTGAAAGTGGTGTTAAACACCATAAACCAAACCTATTGATAGGCTAAAACACACACATTTGTAAACTGTTATTGATAACCTAACACTCTATGGGGTTTTGCAGTCATTTATATCTATCAATCTTATCAGAACCACATCAGTAGTGTGATGGTTAGCGTGCTCATCTGAGTTTGGTAGATCGTGTGTTCAAGCCCAAGTCTAGTCAAATAAAGACTATGGAATAAGTATGTGTTGCTATTCCACTAAGCATGTGGCATTAAGAAGTAAGAGAAAGTCTGGTTGGTTTGGAATCAGGATAATGTGTCAGAGTGAAGCAACATGTCTACCCGCAGACTGTTGTTTCAGTCAGCTAGCTAGCACTATAAAAATCCATCCAGGCATGTTGGTCTAGTACGTAGCGGATATCATCATCTCATTTAATGTATCTCGTTCTCGTCATCATATAGCTGAAAAATTGCTCATTTGGCGCTAAACAACAATCACTCGATCTTATCAGTACTGTAGTTTTGTCACATCATTAATTAGAAGAGAAACGGATTAATATAAGTTTTGTAATTTATTTCCGAATCCTATTAATGATTCATCTGAATAATTTGTACATATTCATGCTTGTATTGTATTATTGAATTACTTAATAAAATATGTTTACACTAGAAGAGAGTAAAAAAATTCAGATTGAAAATTCTCAAGCTTTTCATTTCAGCTGATACTTTAGAAGTTATACACATTCTCAAGCTTTTCATTTCAGCAAATACTTTAGAAGAGATAAACATTCTCAAGCTTTTCATTTCAGC
>MJUT01057482.1:1725573-1736252 GCA_002080005.1 Gigantidas platifrons
ATTCTCAAGCTTTTCATTTCAGCAAATACTTTAGAAGAGATACTAATTCTCAAGCTTTTCTTTAGAAGAGATACTAATTCTAAAGCTTTTCTTTAGAAGAGATACTAATTCTCAAGCTTTTCTTTAGAAGAGATACTAATTCTGAAGCTTTTCATTTCAGCAAATACTTTAGAAGAGATAAACATTCTCAAGGTTTTCATTTCAGCAAATACTTTAGAAGAGATACTAATTCTCAAGCTTTTCATTTCAGCAAATACTTTAGAAGAGATACTAATTCTCAAGCTTTTCATTTCAGCTGATACTTTAGAAGAGATACAAATTCTCAAGCTTTTCATTTCAGCTGATACTTTAGAAGAGATAAACATTCTGAAGGTTTTCATTTCAGCTGATACTTTAGAAGAGATAAACATTCTCAAGCTTTTCATTTCAGCAGATACTTTAGAAGAGATACTAATTCTCAAGCTTTTCATTTCAGCTGATACTTTAGAAGATAAAATGTTCACCAGTGATGATGAAGATGAATCAGATGTTCCATCAAGTACAAATCTACAAGAACTTGTTGATTTAATAGATGAAATTACTAGTTAGTTTTGTAACATTTTATCTTTGCATATTAGTTTAGTAAAGTTTCCATTTACAGATAATGAAACAGCAACTATTTTCATATAAATAGTCTACAATCACATTGATTATTCAAACTATTAATAACTCTTAACACATTTTGTCAGTCTTTTCGGTCCACCCAAGCTCTACAGTATTAATATTGAAATAATATTAAGACATAGTGGTATACACCAACATTTTAGATTAGTAACAGCAAAAATATATACAGTGTGTTTCATTTGTTCTAAGTTTCACATTAGCTCTAAGTTTCACATTAACTCTAAGTTTCACATTTTCTCTAAAGTTTCACATTAGCCCTAAGTCCCACATTAGCTCTAAGTTTCACATTTTCTCTAAGTTTCAAATTAGCTCTAAGTTTCACATTTAGCTCATCTTCATGTGATGAATTGTTTGATCTTTACAGCAACACCAACAAAGGAAAATCTGATGATTCATAACAGATTAGCAGTCCAATCTCCTAATAATAGAAGAAGTAACCTGCTACAAAGTCAAACCATTCTTACTCCGTCAAAGCAGACTCAGGCTTTAAGTAAAGACGAATCAGTAACCTACCAAAATAGTAATAGTACTCCATCACGAAGGGCTCGATCAATGTTACAGATTGAAAATGAGTCTGTTCTTACTCCATCACGAAGGGCTCGATCAATGTTACAGATTGAAAATGAGTCTGTTCTTACTCCACCACGAAGGACTCGATCAATGATGCAGATTGAAAATGAGCCTGATCTTACTCCATCACGAAGAACTCGGTCAATAATGCCGATTGGAAATGAATCTGATCTTACTCCATCACGAAGGACTCAATCAATGATGCAAATTGAAAATGAGTCTGATCTTACTCCATCACGAAGGACTCAGTCAATGTTACAGATTGAAAATGAGCCTGATCTTACTCCATCACGAAGGACTCGATCAGTGTTACAGATTGAAAATGAACCAGATCTTACTCCATCACGAAGGGCTCGATCAGTGTTACAGATTGAAAATGAATCAGATCTTACTCCATCACGAAGGGCTCGATCAATGTTACAGATTGAAAATGAATCAGATCTTACTCCATCACGAAGGACTCGATCAGTGTTACAGATTGAAAATGAACCAGATCTTACTCCATCACGAAGGGCTCGATCAATGTTACAGATTGAAAATGAACCAGATCTTACTCCATCACGAAGGGCTCGATCAATAATGCAGATTGAAAATGAGTCTGATCTTACTCCATCACGAAGGAAAACTGGAACTCCAAGCAAGTTAACATCAGTTCAAATTATGGAAGAACCTAACCATACTGTATCAAATAGTACGTTAAAGTCACCTAAAGTGACCAATACAATGACATCTATTGGAAAAAATGTTGAGAAATCACAGACGAGGAGTAATTTAGATTTGCTGGAAGTTCAAAATGATCGAGAAGAAATAACAAATATTTCGACCTCACCAATGAAAGAACGTGTAGCACAGAAAAGACATGTGTCTTCCTCAACACCCAATAGACAATCACAAAATCCTTTATCTTCTAATATAACAATACTAGAAAATATAAGACCTCTCTCTAGCAGTACACCAGCTAGAATTGTAAAGCACAAATCTTATATTGGCACACCTAGTAGGGTACCTATTAAACCTACACCACAACACAAACCAGGAAGGACACCAATAAAATCTACACCAGTACACACGTCTGGAAGGGTACCAATAAAATCTACACCAGTACACACGCCAGGAAGGGTACCAATAAAATCTACACCAGTACACACGCCAGGAAGGGTACCAATTACAACACCATCTTCAACGAGGCATGATCTTGTAGGAAGGAATTCACTGAGAAATTTAGCAAACAAGTCCTCGCTGCTAAGATTTAATAATGCTGATATGTCAGACCCGAAAATCAGAAACAAATCAGTCGTGAATAGTTTTATTACAAATGAAAGAGACAAAGATATGAACAAATCTACACCAGTGTCAAGATCAACAGCTGTGGAGGTTTCAACTAGAGGTATTTATGAAATTTTTAGTAAATTTTGAATAAAAGAAATAAAAAAATAAAGTATTTTTAAGGAAATAAAAATTATTGACAGATAAGATATTTAGATATCTATATTTTCTTAATTAAATCAACTTTGTCTTTTGGAAGATTTTAAGCTGTAAATTGAGAATGGCAACTATAATAAACCAGTAAAATATATATATACACATGTATATATAAAACAAGGCTATATCAGTCAGCATGATACTTATCATCGTTATAATTAATTGAATTAAAAAAATATAATAAAAAACTTTGCCAACACATATATGTAAGACTCAGATCTGCGTCCAATTCTCAAATATATGGCCGTTTTTCACTTTCTCAAATCAAATGACATCACACCCGTTAGGACATGGTTTTGAAGCTGATTGAGAAGGGACAAGACCAGATTCAGAGTACATTGTACTTCTACTTTAGCGGACCCTAACCCTAATCATAACTTTTAATCCTAACCTTAGCCCCAGCCCTAACCCTAATCCTAACCATAACCAGGGTTCCCACGCTACCAGGAAAACGGGAAAAGTCCGGGAATTCGGTTTATACTTTTCACGGTCATGAAAAGTCCTTGAATTTCACAGAAATCGTGAAAATACGGGGGGAAATCCGGAATTTTATCGCCGGTCAAGGTTCATTTGTAGGTCCAAATCTTTTTGGTTATTAGTCACTTCTTAACACATCTGATTCAGCTGAACGCTTAATGTAACGGCGTTTAGAAAAGCTTGATTAATGTAAACTATTAACCTGATGAAATGGCACGACTTTCAACAGTTTCTTCTTTCTTTTTGTCACAAATTTGAGTTTAGGGAATTTCTCCCAGACATTAATATCAATGTCAAACATTCTCACTGAGGAATCTGTTGTGAACATTTTACAGTCTATAATTGTGAAAAATGTGAAGAAGTTATGTTTAAGTAGAAGAACATTGACGAAACAAAAACAGTTTTCAGAAACAACAACGGTCACGTGTGTCGATTTAATTTCAAAATGTACGACATTGGTTGATTTAAAAAAAATGTAGATTTGGAGGGATGTTTTTACCTCAGCCCCAGTCAAATTATTTGTGTCTTTCTCCATAGCCAAAGATGACCCACCTAATTGGATGTTCATCAGAGAATTTGTTTTGGTATTTACACTGGAGTTGTAAACAAGAACATGTAATGTTGTAATATATAGAGGCACTGATTTTAGAAAATAATGAAATTAAATTTTCATTTACTATTCAAACATACAGTGTATGCTGAGAAAACTACAGCATTTTTATGCTTTATGTTAAGGGATTGATTCAGACTGTCTCTTAGTTCATTGGGTATATTCAAGCTGACCTTGAAAACTCCTTGAAAAGACCTGGAATTTCTTGGACAAAAAAGAGTGGGAACCCTGCATAACCCTAACCTTAACCCTAAATAATATTATTGAATGGGAAAATGCTTTAAAAGCACACAAAGCAAAAAACAACAACTTTAAGAAACAGATAAAAAAAAACCATGCAAAACAAAACTGTCATTACAATTATTTTTGATGGCAAACTTTGATTGTGTAAACGGGCCTATAGATATGAGAGTTTGGAAAGGACACCGATTTGAGAATATCCTAAAATTGGACCATGATTGGAGATAATGACGTCAGTGGACGTCAATATAAGATAACTACTATGTAGACCCAAACATCTATTTATAATAGACTAATTTCCCAACAATAAATCTTAAGTTTTAAAGTTGATCCAGGTCCTCATTTGTTTTTAGATGTGTAACATTTTTTGTGGTGTGTATTTTAAACAGCTGATGACGAACTGGCAGAAGATGAAGGATCTGATGATCAAGAAGAAAGTGAAGAGGAGGTAGGTCGTACAATCAGACAAATTGATAAATAAACATGTTCTTTTGTAGATTGATAAAAATCTCCTCTGAAGATTTATGCACTTACTTTTCTCATTATTATTAAGAGCAACAGACAGGACAAAGAAATTGAATATAATTTTCTGACTAATTGTATGTTTGTTTGATGGTGTTTAATGCCACTTTCAACAATATTTCAGTTATATCGTAGCGGTCAGTTTTATTGGTGGAGGAAACCAGAGTAACCAGAGAAAACCTGTCGCAAATCACTGACAAACTTGATCACATAATGTTGTACACCTCACCCTGATAGAGATTCCAACTCACAACAGCAGTGGTAATAGACATTGTGTAGATATTTGAACCTCGTAAAAAATCAGAAATTTTATCGCTACTAGAAAATTCACAAGTTGTTACAACAATAAAAATTTTATACAGATTATGGGAAGATATATGTTGTATTCATTGAACTATGCATGCAATGGGAAATTTTCTCTGAATTAATGGGAAATAACTGCAATCAAAATGTGTAAAAAAAAACGTATAATTTAGAATCAAGGTTGGAAATATGCCATGGATTGAATGGATGTTGTTTAAAGTCAAGTGACCAATATTTCAGTTATCTTCATGACATCAGATCAATTTGATTTTAATTGAGAATAATTTAATTTGATTTGAATATTGCAATCTGATTGGCTGATCCGCTTGGAGAAAATTTTGGTTATACTTGATAACCTTGGTTGGTATTGTGACGTTACCAACATATTCATCCACCAACGACAAATTCATATAATCACATGAAATAATCGTAATTAAAATCAAGGAATCATTAAATTTTGTTGTAAAAATTAAATTATAAGGAATATTTGAAATTTTTGAATAGGTTATACTTGTATAACCTGGTTTGGTACAGTTTACGCTTTTCATAAACTGCTTCATGGTTTATTAAGCGTAAACTGCCCCAAACCAGGTTATATCGTATAACTTGTTCAAAAATTTCAAATATTCCTTAAATAAAGAAAAATGAAAGAAATGTGGGGGGTATGGTTTGTACAACTTTCATAATTGATTATTATAGTGTGTAAATATAACATTTTAGGATACTATTGATCGGTTCAAATTAAAGACACCCCATCTACAGGAAAATATCTCTAGGATACCAACTCCTATATACTCTAGTACACCAGCACCAGTCAAGCAAAATCAACTAAGTAAACCACAAGCAAGGTACATAACTCTTGTAATGTCTAAATTTAGCATTGTAATTTGTGTGACTTTATAAGCAGGGCCTATGAGAGGGGGGTTCAACCAGTACATGGGTCTGGGCTTTAGAACCAAGAAGGGGCCTGTGAATCTGAAGGACCCCATTGCCTTAGCCATAGACGTTTTATTTTGATTTATTTTTGGTTTATTTAGAAAAATAATTATGTAAAATTCACTTAGACTTCTGAATTCTGGTTGTAGATCATCATTCATATTTACATTGTAACTGGGCATTCCATTTGAGAGAAGTCTAAGCCTGTACCGGATGCCCCAAAGCAGTCTTGTTCCACCTTGCAAAATTTCTGTTGGAGGCCTGTTTATAAGTACTTGTATATGTGTATATACAACTATGAGTTGGAAGGTTTTTCTAGCTTGTAATCTCTAGGATTTATAACAGGTTTATAACTTACAAGATGGTCCAAGATCACGGACAACAGACAATTGTACAAAGCCTTATAATACAGAAAAATGTCATGTTGTGTCATTATTTATTCTGTATCAGTAAAATAGATTTACAATTCCTTTTTGTCTTACCTGTAACGAAAGTCTCTGAATGCTAGACATATGTCTTGTCTTTGTGATTGGATCAGTCTCTTCCATAAACATACAACCTAGGCTCACCATATTTGGTCAAAACATTGATCATGGAGGGTACATGTCAGCCAGGCATGTAACACCTTACCTTCATCTCATAAGGTTGTGACACATCACTTTGATAAAATTGGGAATTCTGTTGAAGCGTTCTCAAATTAAATAAAAAGTATTAGCTTGTAATGTTGGGCTTTTATTGTCCAGTACTGCATCAGTAGTGTAATGACTAGCGTGATCGCCTCGAGTGTGGTAGATGATGGGTTCGAGTCCTGATTTGGTCAAACCAAAGGCTATATAATTGGTATTTGCTGCTTCTCAGCTAAGCACATAGCATTAAGGAGAAAGAACAAGGACCGGTTGTCTTAGAATCAGGATAATGTGTCCAAGTGGAGTGGAGGATAACTCGGGGTCCAGATAAGACAGGCTTTGCCTTCAAAATTGCATTAAAATTTCTGCACTTGTTGACCTTGTTCATGTCATATTTAACCCATTGATCACATTTACAACCTGGCCATTTCTGGAATTTAATTAGATTTCTTTTATTGTGTGTATTTTAATATCTTTTCAGACCAGTTTCAAAGAACAAACAAAAGGACAAGGTGGGTTCTTCAGTTTTACCAAACTCTGTGATAAAGCAAGTTTTCCAACATTTTACCAAGATGAGAGTAATCCCTGATACTATGAACGAACTCGTCCAATTGTAAGTAACAGCTGAATGATTTATGAGTTAAGGAAATTTGTACAATTCTGAGAATGACCATTTTTAAACATTTCATACTGTTTTTTTGTCTACACAGTGTATCATGTTTTTTGTTTGTTTGTTTGCTGATGTTTTACGCCACTTTCAACAATATTTCAGTTACTAGTATATCATGGCGGTTAGTTTTATTGGTGGAGGAAACCGGAGGACCTGGAGAAAACCATCAACCTGTTGCAAGTCACTGACAAACTTTATCACATAATGTTGTACACCTCGCCCGGATCGAGATTCGAACTCCCAACATCAGTGTTGATAGGAGATGATTGTATAGGTGGTTGTAAATCCAACTACCGGGGGCCCGGATGGCTCAATGAGTTAGGTCGTTGGATCTAACAACTCATACAAGCCTATCACCAATACGGCGTGAGTTTGCGCCCGGCTTTGTAAATTACAAAAAAGGGTGCACTCGACTCGCAGCCGCAAGTGATAAAGTTTACCAGTTGCTTGCCCATGGTCGGTGGTTCTCTCTGGGTACTCCGGCTTCCTCCACCACTAAAACTGGTCGCCATGATATAGCTGAAATATTGTTGAAAGTGGCGTTAAAACACCAAAAATCAAAAATCAAATCAATCCAACTACCGTACGATCATGGCCACGACGGCCCCTGTATCATGTTTTATAACTTATTTCTATTCAATTATTATATATCAGGCACCTGTCATTTGAACCGCATCGGTGGTGTGATGGTTATCGTGCTTGCCATTTGTGTGGTAGATCGTAGGTCCGAGCCCATGTTAGATCAAACCAAAGAGTCCAAGTTGGCTCAGAATCATGATAATGTATATGAGTGGAACAACATGTCTACTCGCAAACTGTTGTTTCAGTGATTATCACTTTAAAGATCCAGCTAAGTACAATGTTTATGTTGGTCTAATGTAAAGCAAACATCATCGTTACCTCATGGAAATGTAACTTGTTCTCGCCATCATATAGCTGAAAATTGCTTACTTGGGGTTAAACAACAATCACTCACTCACTCCTGTCATTTGATCATGACCTCATTTTCATTCTTCATTGACTTTGATAAGTAACCATATTTTGTAGGTCAACCATACATATTTGCTTTATATAATATCATAGACAGAATATGTAGGTCATATGGCACTTGTCCTTGACCTTTTTTCCCTTATATATTATGGGTCAAAAACTCAAATATATGACCCTATGTAATAATAGAAATTGTGTTATTTTTCATCATCAGCCACATCGGTGATATAATGGTTAGCGTGCTCGCCTCAAGTGTGGTAGATCTAGGGTTCAAGCCCCGGTCGGGTCAAATCAAAGACTATAATATTGGTATGTGTTGCTTCTCCGCTAAGCACGCAGCATTAAGGAGAAAGAGCAAAGACTGGTTGGCTCGGAATCAGAATAATGTGTCCGAGTGGAGCGACAGGTCTACCTGCAGACTGTTGTTTCAGTGAGCTAGCACTATAAAAATCAAACTCAGCGTGTTGGTCTAGAACAAATCGGATCTCATCATCATCTCATTTAAAAATAACTTGTTCTTGCCATAATATAGCTGAATTGGTGTTATACAACAATCACTCACTCACTCACTCACTCACTTACAAGCTTAATTTCAGATGCAAAACCAACATCTTAATATTTTTAGTAGAAATACCATCTTCATTTCGATTATTGAAAATAAACCATGAGAAACCGAACAATGCAGTAATTCACGAATGCAAGTTAGCACATGATTGAATTATCATCGTTGTTCTGTTACGAGTGATTTTATTTTCAATATTCAGAATGCAAGAGTAATTATACTGTTTACTACATAGATTTTACTCATTTGGTTGTGCTATTAATATGGTTAAAAAATGAATTATTGAACGCTCATTCATATTATTCGACTGTGACTATTTTGGTACTGTGACATCATGCAGTGAAATAAACGATTTATATGATTGAATGATATAACAATTATCTCTGTCACTTGGAAATCTCGGTATTTCACCAGCATTTATACAGTCCTCACAATGAACACCGGTCCTCCAGACCAGTAAAACTTTGTTCGGACCAGTAAATTTTTCAGTTTTTATTTAGATATATATATATATATATAATAACTTCTAGAATTTGATTTGAACCAGAAAATGCAAATTTTCATTTCGAGGACTGTCTATGTTATAAAACTTGTTTCTGGAGAGTTTGAATGCTATTTACATGTACATATGAAACATTGTTTACATCATACTTAATATCTATTTCAGCACAGACACATACTTTAAGAATACATTTAAAAGTTTAGAGGTATTTGCCTCGCATGCCAGGAGGAAAACAATTGATGACGCTGATGTTGAATTGCTGATGAAAAGGTAAGATTTCTTTTAATGGCGAGGTGTGGTAAATGTGTTCCAATCTGATATAATGTACCTTTATTGGATCTGATGATCTGATATTTGTATAATTTAGGGACTTAAGATTGAAGTGTATTAGCATTGAACTGTCAAGAAACTTTAATTTTCAGTCTAGTTAATCTCAAAAACATTGTAGAGAGCAAAAAAAAACAAAGCTACAAAGAAATATGACAACAAATATTAACACATACACAATGTTATAACTGTATATCATGATATTATTATAGTAGACAATGAAAGGATCAAAGTCCAGTCGTAATTACAGAGTCATGGAACATAATAATGATTTAACATATTATTACTATTGAGGGGTTGTCATGATCATGTGGTAGTTGGATTTACAACTACCTGTGCAATCAGTGCCTATCACCACTAAAGTTGTGAGTTTGAATCCCCCTTCATGGTGAGATGTACTCGATACAACATTATGTGATAAAGTATGTCAGTGATACTCTTGTTTCCTCCATCAATAAAACTGACCACCACGATATAACTGAAATATTGTTGAAAGTGGCATTAAACACCATAAACCAAACTATTATTATTGATGATTTGTAAATTTTCCTTTTGATTTTTACCCATGTCAATATCTATTATTAAGCAACGAGCATGATACAAACATATTATTGTTGATTTTTATGTGTAATAATGTGATGTAATATCAGGTCTCTACTTTAACATTTTTTTTAACTTGTCCCTTCGGACAACTAACTAAAAAAAAGTACTCGTCCGACTCAATCTTTTAGTTGTCTGAAAAAAATAATAAAAATTAGAAAAACTAGAGAATAATTATCAGCAATTTGTGTAAAATGTTTTGGTTATTGTCTGTTAAGGTCATTATTAATACTAACACTAACAGACATTATGATTATGAAATCTTTAATCAACAAGTTAACATACACTTAGACATAAGTCATAAAGTCATTGGTATCAAACAATGCCATCATGGTACGAGTGTCTAATCATCAATTTCTAAGTTTGGTTCTTGAATAGCAAGCCCATCTAAGCGGTAATCGTATAAATGTGGATTGAATCCAGGATGCTTTGCAGGGATGAAAACTAAAATTATGAACCTAGTAGCCAGCTGGACCCCTGAAATTTAAAATCCAGGGGCCTAGGCATATATATATATAAAATACTAGAAAGTTACCCTGCCCAAATTTAGTAGTAAATAGTTAAAAAGCTGTCTTAACTGATTTGTTCTGGTTTTTTTT
>MJUT01057482.1:1736264-1749825 GCA_002080005.1 Gigantidas platifrons
TTTTTTTTTTTTTTTTATCTATTCAATGTCACATTTTTATTTCTGTCTGTCTACCATGACTATTTGAGTCTTGCATACCAGTGATTTTTTATACCCCCCCCCCTTTTCCTTTTGAAATAAATTTGACTGCTGTGATCAAATACCACACAAATTGTAATAACTCATATTTGTGTAATTAATCTTCAGCAGAAGAACAATGTCTCTGTCAATTTGCTCAATGGTCCAACTATATATAGCTTCGGAATGAAAATATAGCACAAACGTAAATTGCCAATGTCAGTCAAAAACTGAAGAAAGTAGAGGTTGTAGTTATCATTTGCCAGACCTCAATTCAGATTGGAGTAAAGCTACTGTAGTTTAAAGTCTATTTTTTAATTGGATATGCATTAACACATGTCTGGATGTAAATAAACAGTTCGATAGATCGTAATATTAACCCGGTGTCGAGTATAAAATACCAATGCGGATGGATAAATATCCGGAAGCTCCCATGCATTTCAACGAATTTTGAATTGCCAATCTTCGCATATATGAACATATTTGATATGAGAACTATGATTTAATGTCACTGAAATGAGAAAAAATTAATTAAAAGTTCGTTTTGTTGAAAGTAGCTTCGAACAAAAAGTTCGGTCAACATTTCCCATAGCACAATACCGCATTGCGTCCCCTTTCCAAAATGGCGCCAAAATGTTGTTTCGGAATGTATCTTGGTTCACCGTAATAATTAGCGATAGTGTACTTCAATGGAAACCGATATTTTTAAACACATTAAAGTAATTATTTACGAAGTTTATGCCTTTAAAAATGATAAAGCAACACATTTTTATCATAGAAAATAACCTTCAAAAGGTAGGACAGTCATTTTTTTACTTGTCCCGTCGGACAACCGTGGTACAAGATCTACTTGTCCGACGTCAGTTTTCACTGGTATCGGACAAACGTTAATGTCGAGGCCTGAATATTAATGTCACTGATGTTATCGCAAAAAATCCTTGATTACCATACTATCTTTGTTTATGTTTTGCTCGAAATGAACTTCTCATCACATCTCGTATCACGGGCATCACTTCGATGCGATATTGCTAGGAGATATCCATTCTCTCAAGACAAATCATTGATAGTACATGTAAATATGTATCTTTTGAAAACTCTTTGTCAATGTGAAGATATGTAATAACCAGTCCTGGACTGGGTTGCTCAAACCTTACTTAATTTTAAGTGTCAATTAAAACTTAATTGACACTTAAATTTATTTGAAATGTACATAGAATTAATTTACACTTAAGGTTTAATTGACACTTAAATTTAATTGATGTTTGTGTAACCTAGTCCTGGTGTATGATTACAGCTTTATGTTTCAGATAAAATAACTGAATTTCCTCATTATTACTTAATACATTTCTTACTTCTACATATTTACATAATAATGTAGTAGACAAATCGTAGATGTTTATTAGGGGGTTATAGTTTTTAGCGCCACTTTCAACAATATTTTAGTTACCTCGACACATCCGAGATTTCGAGTCAACCGAGTTCAACACATCAAGGTTCGACTGTATCTTGGCAGTCATTTTTATTGGTGGAGGAAACCAAAGTACCCAGAAAACCACCGAACTGCTGCAAGTCACTGACAAACTTTATCACATAGTGTTGTATCGAGTGCACCTCAACAATAGCGGGATTTGAACTCACAACTTTAGTGGCATACGATCACGACCATGACAGCCCCCTAGTTGTTTATTCTAAGTGTTTGTGTTGTATGCCAACTTAGCTAGCTTATAGTGAGCACAGTTGACAGAATATTAACAAACTTAAGCAAATCTTCTCTGCGAACATATTATATTTTCCTTGAAATTTTGTTCAGGGTTCCACAAGCCAATCTGAATTAAGGCCTATTTTAATTTTTGCTGTTATATGCATCAGTTAGGAACACAGGGAACACATGTCTTTTGCTAAAAACCAATAATTGATTTGATAAAGCATGCATTGGATTTAAAGGTTAAAGTTCAGTGTAAAGATAGTGGATCATGTTTTCCTTAATATTTGTTGTCTGATTTCATTGTTGTGTATTTTATTTACAGGCAAGGTTTTATCACAGACAAACTACCCATGGATGTCCTTGTAGAGAATATCTTGCCTCTAGAACTCAGACAGGAACTTGTTCCAATGGCTACAGCTTATAATATAGTTGTACCATTGTGATATGCACATTTAGTTTTAAAATAAGTCAATTCATATTAGGTATTGTTCCTATATGACTATTTTTATTTTTTTGTCCTCATTGCCACACCACTGTTCTACTCACAAACATGCTCTGACAACACCATGGTAATTTTTGAGTCGAGGAGTTTTTCATCGAAGCGTCTGCATTATCATCATGCATCTTGAATCTGTATAAAAACAACGATTAACATACAATTAGTTTGCATGTAAATTAAAATGTGGCTTTCGTATTCCACAAATATTCTGATTGCAACATGAATATGAGGATATAATGTATATTCTATGAAACTGCATTATAGGGTAAATTTAATCTTTACATCAGCATTCACATGCTGTGATTTTTTAAAGTTCATGATGTTTTTAAAGAAGTAAGCTAAGGCTGTTTTATTCCCTTTTAAACTGACTTGGCTACATTCAAACCATTTTAATCTTCTATTGAAAAATTGTCCAACCAAATTGAACTTCATTATTACCTTATAAACTGCAATATAACTAGATGGGATGTATACTCAAGGGAGATAACTCATGTGAAATTCATAAGGCCACGGATGATGATGATTTTGCCAGTTACTAATTTAAATCAATGTGATTTTGTATCGTATATGTTGAAGTTATTGTGGATTGTAATATTGCATGTATAGTCAAACCTGTATTAAGAGGTCACCTTTGGGACAAAGAAAAGGTGGCCTTCCAAGACAGGTGACCTCTTAAAAGAGATTTAATTGATATGAAATTTTCTACGACAAGACAAGAAAAGGATGACCTTTTAATACAGGTGGCTGCTTAATAGAGGTGACCGCATGGGCAGGTTTGACTGTATTTGTATTTTGATGTCAATATAATAAATAAAAAATAATTTACTTGTCATCTCTACATGTTTGTTTACCTCACAATCCATTGGTAAATATTTTACGTGTTAAAAGTATCTGGGCTATTTAATAGATTTTCCAATTAATACCTTAGGTTTACATTGTTCTGCTCCATCTATTTTTGCTCTTTAAAAAAATTCTGATTTTCTTCTTACTGTGTTTTCTTTCATGTCATTTTTCATCATCCTTTAAGTGCAGGAATAATAAGGGGCTGTCGTGACATATGGTAGTTTGATTTACAACTATCTATGCAATCAGTGCTTATCACCAATAACGTTGTGAGTTTGAATCCCACTCATGGAGAGGTGTACTCGATACAACTTTATGTGATAAAGTTTGTCAGTGTCTTGTGACAGGTTGGTGGTTTTCTCCGGGTATTCAGGTTTCCTCCACCAATAAAACTGACCGCCATGATATAACTCAAATATTGTTGAAAGTGGTGTTAAACACCATAACCCTAACCCCTGCAGGAATTATTTACCTGGCTCACATTTATTAAAGAATAACCCAGTCCCTTCTGTATTAATTTTATTTGCCAGGTTCCGTTCATTTTTGTCCCCCACCTCTGCAAAAAGCGGAGTGGGGGATATGGAAATGCCGGGTGTCCGTCCGTCCGGATATATTGTAAGCGCTCTCAGAATTTTATTTGTTGACCAATTGATTTCAAACTTACACACAAGCATTATATTAAGAATCTCTAGCTTAAGTTCGAAACTGGGCATAATTCGAAGAAAAAAAAATTCTTGTAAAATCATGGGTTTTTTTTTATAGAAAAAGTATATATTTTGAGAATTACACATTTCTCTGAAACTATAAAAGATAGAAGCTTAATATTTGGTATGGGTGGAGATGCCAATGTGAAGTTGAGGATGCAACATATCCCCCCTCGACCCTCCCCCCAGCTGAGCCCCACCCTTCTGGGGAATCTGTATAAAAAAATGTGACCAAGATCCCCACCTTAAACCATATATATTTATGATCAGGGTGACTAGGCAAATTAAATGCCTTATAGCTCAGGCCCTGGGGGGTCATACCCCACCCCCTACCTGAAGTGAACTTTTTAATGGTTGAGATCCCCACCCCTAAGCCATATATATTTATGATCAGGGTGAATAGACAAATTAAATGCCCCAATATTTTGACTTGCAACTCGGATGCTTTCTCGATTTTATAAATATATCACATGGATAACATTACACTTGCATTACACCTCTTTCTATTGCAGTAGGGGACACATGGCTACGTGTTGCAATCTTGTTGTTCATGAAAGTGTTGTGCATACTTGTCCAATCTGTCAACACTGACTTTCTCTACACATATTGTTGTGCATAATATTTTGCCATTGTTTAAATTGTCCTATGAATTCATAAAGTTTGTCAGTGACTTGTGGCAGATCAGTGGTTTTTTCTGGTACTCTGGTTTCCTCCACCAATAAAACTGAGCACCACGATATAACTGAAATATTGTTGAAAGTGGCATTAAACACCATATCTCTAACCCTCCAATGAATTTGTGGGAAAATTGTCTGTTTATCAATGTACTTGTGTAGCCATTAAAAAGTTGTCATCAAATTACTGTTCAACTTATGGAAGATAATTTCAAGTATTTTCAGAAATGTACTATTATTTTTTTTTCTATGTCAGATAGAAAATTTATGCTATATTTTTCAAAACAATTTACAAATTGACTCTTGAGATATATAATGTAGCTTGTGGTAACAAGTTTGTCAGTGACTTGTGGCAGGTCGGTGGTTTTCTCCGGATACTCTTGATTTCCTCCACCAATGAAACTGACCACCACGATATAACTGAAATATTGTTGAAAGTGACATTAAATACCAAAATCCCCTATTAAGTAGCTTTTCCTAACTGAAATTTTCTCACTTTAAATGGTATGGTAGGGTATCAGTTTGTGAGCATTGACTTCATTGCTTTACATGTACATGTAAACCTTTTGAGTCAAATTCATCAAATAGGTAGAAATAGGCAAGACATCTTTGCAATCGTGCTTAAAAGCAATGTCGTTTTTCACAATAAAAATTGAATCTGTATGTGAAAATGTTACAATGGACAGCCTGGATGAGTAAGACCAGAGTACTTGGAATTAACCACCGAACTGTCGAAAGTCAGTGACAATCTTTATCACATAATGTTGTATTGAGTACACCTCGCCTGAGTGGGATTCGAACTCAAAACGTTAGTGGTGATAGGCACTGATTTGCATAGGTAGTTATACATCCAACAGCCATACGATCACGACCACGACGGCTCTCTGAGTAGATATCAAGTTTGGTTATAATGGAAAGATTTCTTAAGAGAAAATTATGAAATGAAAGTTAAAACAATGATGGTCAACAATTTCACCAATATCAACAACACGAATAACCACCTCTCACCTTAACTCACTGAACACATAAAAAACCATGATGTATAGCATTGGAAATCCATGTCCTGGCTGGGGGTAGGTACAAAATATGTATCCTGTATGGACAGACAGGAGTAAAGCAGTGTGGACTGTTGTTGCAGTGAGATAGCACTATAATATTCCAAATAGGCATGGTTTTTTTTGTAATTTGTTTATTTTTCCAAGAACAGATTATATACACACATGATTCTATATACACAGTGTTTCAGTACACTAAAAGTTACAATGTAAAAAAACAAGTTGATCTTCATAACATACTGCATTGTAAATTCAAAGTTAGCATTTTAAGTTATACATATGTTTTAATATTACATATAAATTTTAATATTAACCACTCAATACCGCCTCCAGATCTAACCATTTTCTTTTAACATATTCTTTTTGTACTGGGGACAGATATATCATTGATATATCATTAATAGCATATTTCAGGAATTAAAGACCCCCTTCTTAATTAAGGGCCCTGCATTTGCATCTGCAGACATATATATAATATTTCAAAATAATTAAAACATTGTTGATTGTACCCTGAACTAAACTGTATAGGCATGTTGGTGGTTAGGGGTTATGGTGTTAAATCCACTTTCAACAATATTTCAGTTATATCATGGCAGTCAGTTTTATTGATAAAGGAATCTGTAGTACCAGGAGAAAAATAGACCTGTCGCCACGGACAAAATTTAATGTTGTATCAAGTACACCTTGCCATGAGCAGGATTCAAACTTTAGTGATGATAGGCACTGATTGCACAATAAATCAAACTCCCATATGACCACCACAGCTCCAAAAATGCCCCCTTTTCCCACCTTCAACCCTCCAGCTTTTCCCACCCTTCACCCTTTCCCCATTTCTCACCCATAACGATTAACCCTTTTCCCATTTCCCACCCTTAACCCTTTCTCCTTTTCCCTTAACCCTCCAGCTAATCATTTACCCTTTTCCTACCCTTAACCCTTCCGCATTTTCTCACCCTACCCTTCAACCCCGTTAAATCCTTCCTTTAACCCCAGATTAAGGTGAGAAAAGGGGAAGGGTTAAAGGTGTGGATTCCCCTTTTCGCACCCTTAATCATCCCCCATTTCCTACCTTCAACCCTCCCGCTTTTTTCACCCTTAACCATTCCCCCCTGTAACCCTTGCACCATTTCCCACCCTTAACTCTCCCCTCATTTCCCACCCATAACCCTTCCTCCTTTTCCCTTAACCCTCCAGCTAATCTTTCTCCCTTTTCCCATCCTTAACCGTTCTGCATTTTCCCACTGTTAACCCTTCCACCATTTCCCACCCTTAACACTCCCGCTAACTTTCCCCCTTTCCTCATCCATAATCCTTCCTCCTTTTTCCATCCTTAACCCTTCCCTCCTTTCCAACCCTTCACATATTCCCCATCCTTAACCCTCCCGATAATCCTTCCTTTAACCCTCCCCTTTTGCTTTAAACCTTCCCATTTTCCCACCCTTAAACCCCCTCCCCATTTCCCACCCTTAATCCTTTCTCTTCCTCCCTCTGTATCTCACTCCTCTCTCCCATTTCTGCTAACTCCCTCCAACTCTCCCTCCATTTCTCTCTCCTCACCCACTCTCACTCTCACCCTCTCTATCCCTCCCTATCTCACTCCTATCCATCTCTCTCTTCCCCCTCCCTCTCTCTCAATATCCTCTCACTCTCCATCTCTCTCTATTCTTTCCTCCCTATATCTCACTCTCCATCTCTCTCTCCCTCTACCTTGCACTCTATCTCTCTCTCTCTCTCTCTCTCTGCTCTCCATCCTCTCTCCCTTCTCTTAAGGGTTAAGGGAACAGGAGGAAGAGTTAATGGTTGGAAATGGGAGGTTATGGGTGGGAAAAGTGGAAGGGTTAAGGGTAATAAATGGGGGTGGGTTAAGTGTGGGAAAAGGGAGAAGGGTTAGGGTGGGAACTGGGGGGGGATTAAGGGTGGGAAACACTGGATGGGTTAAGGGTGGGAAAATGGGCAAGGGTTAACGGTGGGAGGGTCAAGAGTGAGAAAATGGGGTGTTAAGGCTGGTAGAAGGGGGACGGGTAGGGTTTAAATGGGGGAAGGAATAAGGAGGGATGGAAAAGGGTAACGGCTAAGAGAGGTAATGGTGCAAGGGTTAAGGTTGGGAAATGGGGAAAGGGGGAAGTTAGTTAATTTATACTCAATATGATAATGTCATCTTGATGATTTTGTTGTTGGTGAATAAATACCTAAATTCGTCTCGGGTTGTAAATTTTTTGTGGTGGATTATTCAACAGTAAACTAATAATTTCTACAGTTTGACCCTGCAACTACAAAAGTTAGAAATAACATAAGTAAGGGACTAAGGGAGATAACTCAAATTTGAATAAGTCAAAAATAGTTGTGCTGTTTTAAATGAAATATAACTAATTCGAACTAACAAATAAATTAGTCCCGCTATTCCGCTATCAGGACTGAGTATTTGAAGTTGATAGTATATTCAATATTGCATGACAGATTTTGACTGAAATTCTGAAATAAAGGAGAAGTAGTAGCAAGGTTTAAAATGCATTTAACGCTCTTCTCACAATCAGCAGTAGCATGAGTAGTGGAGATGGCTGACTAACACATATCAAACTCACCAGATCTGAACCAAGCTAGTTGTCTTCGTTCTCTGGTTGAACCGACAAACTGGACTCAACTTTTCATTAACATATATATCACTGTCAAGTGTGCCTTCTTGCACCGACTCATCTGATATCTGTTGCGAGGCGCTTTCTGCAAATTCGTCTTCATTGGCACTGTTAACAGTGTCAGTAGAAGGCTGAGCGTCCTCATCATCTGCATCTGATATCTCATCAGTTTATTGGACAAATGGTTCATCAGTGATGGTTGAGTCATTGTCCACAGCTTCCTCCTGACTGATGACAATATCTGTGCTCTGACTCGTCGTCCGATGAAATATATGTTGTATGATCATCAGTTCTGGGGTGTTCCAGTTCCTTAATTTCATGGCTAATGGTTCTTTTGGCAGGAATTGGTGGTCTCTTAAGCATTTTTCTTGGAGCAGGTCTTATAGATTGCGATGGAGTGTCCTTCATCGTTCTCCTTGCGCAGGTTGTATTGGTTATATTGGAGAGCTGTATAGTGGTATGACCATTTTTTTACAGTTAAAATGGTGTAATCGTGCCAAATCTGGTGCATGGTGTATCACTGATGTGTTACGATATTGAGTTTCCTTGTCACAGTAACTTTGTATTTCCATGACGGTCTGCATTCTTGACTGGCGAGTCGGTTATTATTCTTCTTAAGTTCTTTTTCCTGTAGTGCACTGCATCTTAAAGTGAAGTATCAAGGAGTTGTTAGAGCTGTATTTTGTTGATACTTATCTCCATGAAGTTGGTGTGCCACGATATGGCTGAAATGTTGCTAAAGTTGGTGCTAAACATCAATCAATGAAGTTGGTGTATATCTTGGAGTATGGTATTCAATATATTAGTTCCAATCAGTAATGGAATGTGTTGGTTGTAATTACTCTCGGAGTATGTTATTCAATATGTTAGTTCCAATCAGTAATGGAATGTGTTGGTTGTAATTACTCTCGGAGTATGGTATTCAATATGTTAGTTCCAATCAGTAATAGGGGCCCGGGTGGCTCAATGAGTTAGGTCGCTGGATCTAACAACTCATACAAGCCTATCACCAATACGGCGTGGGTTCGCGCCCGGCTTTGTAAATTACAAAAAAGGGTGCACTCGACTCGCAACCGCAAGTGATAAAGTTTACCAGTTGCTTGCCCATGGTCGGTGGTTCTCCCCGGGTACTCCAGCTTCCTCCACCACTAAAACTGGTCGCCATGATATAGCTGAAATATTGTTGAAAGTGGCGTTAAACACCAAAAATCAATCAATCAACCAACCAATCAGTAATGGAATGTGTTGGTTGTAACTACTCTGCGGTACTACAAGTACTAAGTATATGTTGAAGTTGTTTGTACTATCAGGTGTATTTATGTTTACTTCAATATATCCGGCACATTCAATGTCCACAATTTCTTTGATGGTTTTCAATGGTAGACTATAGCTACCGGTAAGATGTTGTTGATAGTATGACTCGCTAATAGTTGAGACTGTAGAACCTTTATCAAGAAGTGTTGCCGTTTCAATCCCTTTAATATAACAGATGTATCTTAACTAAGTTGTGCTTGGTACAGGGACCATTAATCTCTCTATTCAAGCCTAGAACCGGTGTGTGTCATCTGGGACTATTATACTGTCAGTATAATAGTCCCAGGTGTCATAGGCTTCTTGAAGTGTAAACCTCTTTTATAGTGATCTAGATTTACAGCACACCCTCTCTTATAGGGTCCATACTGTCCACATCTAAAACAGTGTGGTTCTTCGTAAATAGAGTTATGGTGATAACTGGAGTGTTGCTGTTCTGTTGTTGTTTGTTGTTAGATTGTTGTTGTGTACTAGATTGTTGTTGCGGTGTTTGTTGTCGTGACTGGTAGTACTGTCTTCGTGGTCTATATGTGCCTCTGTATTTTTTTGTGATAACTTCTGTATGAGTCGCTGGTCTGTTGTCTCTCACGGTCATAGCTATCAAGCTTATTAACTAATTGTTGAGCAATGCATTTTAATTCCTCTATGCCAGATTTTTCTGTTGTAAGCGGTGTTGCTTTGGCAGGATTTTGTTTGGCCTTCTCGTCCTTCTCACATAATTGTTGGTCTGGTCTATTATTCACCTCAATCTAGCGAATTGCGAAGCTCAATGAATTTTAAAGTCCTATATGTAGTCATACTTGTGGCCGCTAATGTCTAAGTTCTTGCTTCAGTCTGTTCCACAACACATGTGTAGTATTTGTTTGACTTCAGATGGGTGTATGGCTTCAATATCCTTAGCTCGACACATAACATCTGCAAGGCGGCAACTCCTACAAATGACATCTTCATCGTTGCGTTGTATGGCACTGTTAATTCTTCGAGTACATTCAATGTGTTGGTCACATTACTATATCACATGCTGTCCAGTTTATGGAGGATGTCTTCAATAGAAGCTTCTGGTCCTAGTCGCACAACTACAACACCTGCTTGTCCTCTAAAGTGATCTGCGGATGGCAGTGTGTATGATGTCCTTATGGAAGGATTTGTCTTTAAGTAGGCATTGTATGTCATATCGCCATAACACAGACGTTGACTCTGATCTGTTTCTGGATCATGAAAATATGTTGACATGAGAGAGGTTGGCGTTTTCTCTTTTGGTCTGACACTCCATGATTAATGTGCATCTAAACAATATTTAATATACAAGATATTTATGCAACAAAATACAAAAAAATATCAGACTAAAATACAATACATACAGTATCTACCACTGAATCAATATATATGCTACTATACAGCTACAAATGTAGGAACGAAAATCACAAGAAAATAGGCACAGAAAAAAAGTCACGGATAAAAAGCACAAGAAACTTGCACAAGCTGGAATTATGTAAAACTGTGTTCTTGTTTTAGCAGTATGTCTATCTAAGAAAACAATTATATGGTTGTTTATTCCAGCATTTCCTATTGTGGACATACAATTAACTACTAAAGAAACAAATAAGATCTATCAGCAGTAATTAGTTTTTACAACTGTTAATGAAATGGAAGTATTGAGATTAATTAGGGGTTTTGAATGGCTTTGTCAGTCGACTTTCAATTAATTTGTTATTCCATTAAGTTCAATTTGAATAAAATCATACTAGAAAATTGTATAGAATTATTACACAAAAATATATTTTAAATTTTCTTCACCATCACATTTTAAATTAATTATTACTTTTTTACTAAAAAAAAAAAACAGGACACACATTATATACTCTGACTTTTTCACAAATTATAATTGTGACTTTTTGTCTTGTGACTTTTCCTGTGACTTATTTTCCTATCGAATCTTTGACTTTTTATCCTGTGACTTTTTTTTTCTTGTGACTTTCTTTCCGTTAACCACAGCTACACCCTGAAATATGGCCCGGGCAGATTAGAGACTTGTCAAGCTTGTACGTTAACAATCTCTCTCTTTTTTCAAATGACCCCATTCATAAATGTTACTGAAACCAAACTAATAAATCCTTGCTGAAACAAATAATATAATTCTATTAGGGATTAAATACTAATATCAGCTATGATAGATGAAAAATGTAAAACAAGTGGCTAATAAAAATAACCATAATATTGTTTTAAAAAAATGTACAAATGCACTGTACTACAATAATAACATAAATTCAATACTAATTTTCTTGCAATATATAAAAAGGTAATATATGAGTGAGAGAGTACGTATACACAGCCGTGTGTTACCGATGAAGAGTCACAAGAACTACTGAATGTTTCATCTCTCGACAATAAAACGCGTTTCTTTCCCCATACTCATTGCAACCCTCCACTTTGACGGAGATGCATTTTTGTCGACATTTACAGTTTCTGAGGTTTTCTCTAAATGTCAAGATTAAAAATTACTCCAAATCATGCGCATTATCCCAGCAGAAAGTCATGATCACTGGACCCTTGGCCAAAATGATTAACAAGGCAGAAAAGTAAGAAAAAGTGCAAAGGCAAAGCTTCTTCTTCTTCTTTTGTTACGGAAAACCATCAACGTACTGATGTTTGAAAGGAATGATTTTTTCCCTACAACATGCAGACTTCAGTCTTCACACATTTCACTCACCCAAAAGGATAAAATACGAGCCCTACAGTAGAATAGTTAAACAAAGTACAGAGATCAAAGGCAGTTTTTAAAGAGGATGGAAATAGCAGTGATTGCAAAATTTATCATAAATATAAAATAGTTGATTAACCTACAAATGACAATGAAAATATCAATTGTTGTTGGTTCTACTGAGAAATACATTCCCATTACATACATAGTGTGTTGGTACAAGACTTTGTATCAGGTTGAGCCTGTTGTGTGAACCAGTATCAGTACGAGTCACAAATTAAATATTGTATTTAAATAAACGGTAGCTATCAATAATTAGATTCCATCTTGGAACAATCACAAACATGAGAGTTTAATCAGTTGCCATGGTTACTGGTAATTGAATTACATTATGATCCTATTAACTAAGAAGATAGAATATGTTGATAATAGAAGTCATTTTGTTTTACTGGTCAGTGGATATTTGTTTCATCTTTTCAGAAAGAAGAAAGTTAGGTACAGTGCACCAAAGGTAATTTATAATTATTGAGTTTTTAGCTCGCCCGAGCTAGACGCTCATGCAACTTTTCTAATCAGAAAGTGTCTGGCATCTGTTTATCCATCCGTATGTTATAAACTTTTCGTATTTTTTGACTTGTTAAGAACCACTGCATACCAGGTCACCAGACTTGCCAGAAATATTTCTCTAGAAGTGTTGTTCCATTATGGCGTGATTTCACATTCAAGATGGTTTTTCTTCATTGGCTGAGACATTTATGATTTATTCTCAAGAACTACTGCATGCCCAATCGTAACTACTCGGCCATTCTCGCTAACCCTACAAATAACCTCGTAAGTAGGTGGCGGATAAATATAACTACTTTTTGCATGTCAGTTACATGAAAGCTTGATAAAGTTATATATTAAACAATTTTCTATATTTCAATTATTTTCATGGATAAAACTTAAAGTTTGAATTAGTTTTGCATGATTAGATTTTACTTAGTATGTCTTCCATATTGGATTTTCGTGGACTATATTTTTGTGCTGCTGAACTTCCGGCAAACAATTTAAGAAGAATTTCTACTATCTACATACGAGGTTATTTGTAGGGTAGCAAGAATGGCCGAGTAGTTACGATTGCTGCATGCCAAGTCATTAGACTGCCAGAAATGCTCTTCTAGGGATTCTAAAGATATGTTGTTACTTTTAAGAGAAAATCTAATCCAAGATGGTTGCCATGGACTCTGATTTACAGAGATATTGTTCACTTCTTCCCCCAGACTTGCTGGTAATGTTTTCTTGGGGGAGGAACATAAGAGCATGAACTGGTAAACTTTATCACTTGCGGCTACGAGTCGAGTGCACCCTTTTTAGCTCACCTGACCCAAAGGGTCATG
>MJUT01057482.1:1751235-1771338 GCA_002080005.1 Gigantidas platifrons
TTAAACATGACTGCCAGGGGTAGATAATGTTTTCTGATTCGTCAATCTTTAAAAATCTTCAGGTCAGAAACTACTGATTCAATTGAATTTGTTTTCTGGTGTGAATGATCTATGGATGGTCCTCTACCTAAATTGTAAATTTGGTTCCGATTGGAAATTCAAGATGGCCGCCATAGACGAACAAAGTTTAACATAGAAGCCTACAAGACCCAATGGGAATTTGTACTGAGTTGTTCTTCTCAGAAAGTACCAAGCCAGTTGACTTGATTTGTTCTATGCTGCTCCTATCTGCAAACAGAAAGAATTGAAAAATATGCTTGTTGATAACCTTCTTCAAGAATTAAAACTTAAGCAGTCTAATATACTTACCATGGGAGATTTTAATTTTGACTTTAGGTTTTCAGAATTTATGGAGCACACATTCAATAGTAAGCAAACTGTGTCTTAAGTCACAAGAAAATATGAATCTTTGTTAGACTTCACGTTCCTAAGGATTTACCCTGCCAATTATTACCAGGTGAGCGATGACAGGCTCTACAGAGCCTCTAGTTTGTATATAGATATTAATTTAATTTCAGTTTATGCAAGAGTTTGCTGATAACGGTACTGAAACAACATATCATCGTAGACCAAGTGAAGGATCGAGAAGACGAGCGTACCATGTTAGTTTTGTTCTCTATGACTATATTACTCAAATCATAAACAGTGGTGAACTCTGTCCACAGATTGCTACCAAGATGATAGAAATAGTACAGGTAAGTGAGCATCTATTTGATTTAAAGGCACACAGGCCATTATTTTGATTAAAAAAAAAATGTTTCCCAATATAAGACCTAAATTTTGATTTAAAAAGCCATAAAGATATATTGCAGTTGAAATTTTTCATAATATTATGTAAATAGCCTAGAACGATAGAAATACGTCGCTGTTTGATTTTCTTCCATCCAGGAAAGAATTCAATGTTGACTCGCTCAATATTCATACGACCTCACTGAGCTCATTCGGGAAAGCGTTTGCGCATGTGTGAAATTGTTTGTTGATGAAGAAAATGTTGGATGTGCAAAAATCGAATTGTGGAAGAACAAAAACATTGACGGATTCTACACAAAAAGGAAGATTCAGCAAAATACAACAAAACCAGAGTATCCATCCTCAGTTATTTATAGCAGTTATCACATGTTGCTCGGCAAACTTCGGAACTGCAGCCGATTTATAATTAATGACGAGTTAATGGCGATTCCACCAACAGACGATGCTAAACATTCAAATTCTTTTCACTAATTACGACATTACAGATTTTTTAAACCTGACTTTTTGCTCAGAACATTTTATTAGTATAAAAATATTGGCAACTTTTAATATAAACAAAAAAATTCAATTCTGACAGCCTGTGTGTCTTTAAACATGTTTTATTGATATATAAGCATAAATACCAAAATATACAATGAACATAGGATTCAGTTCTAAACGAGTGTAATGCTTATATTAATGTCTTGCCTAAAACATATGAAAATTTGGAAAATAGTTATTAAGCCTACTCAATTCATATAACATTGTTTCTTTAGCTCAAAATGAAAGGGGAAAAAAATCGAAAGAGAATATAAACACGAGTTACACTTTGAACATTAAATCTCATGACATATCTGAGTTTTATGAAAATCTTTTATATTGCAAATATGTCTATGCACTGTTGTGAAAACGATAACGTTTAATTTAATATCAAAGTCAAGACTGCCAAATAATAGTAAATTTTCCGAAAGTTGAATGTTCAATAATTGAAATCATTTTTATGATTAATCTCCAGGCTTCTTTCATAAATATAGCCGACATACATATCTGCTACTGCTATTCAAGACAGTGGACAAACAAAAATAAAAACTGTTTTTAAGAACAAAAAACATCTGTAAGCATCTCACATCTTAGGATCAGTTATATTTCTAATTGGCTGAAATTTCAAATGTCTTCTCAGAAATTCCAGAACAGCAGCACAAAGTTTTAAAGATACTACTGGTACATACATGTACATTGTACTTGATTCTTCTTTAATTATCCAGTATTCCATTGGATGGTTCATTACAAAATTGTCATTTTTTGTATAGGTTGGAAATTTGAGATGGCTGCCATGGCAGGGATAAAATTTTAAGATAGGATCCTAAGAAAAAATGAAGATAAATCATTTTTCTCAGAAACTACAAACTTGATTGAACCCAAACTGTACATGAATGATCATTAGATGGACCTCATTTTTGTGTGGATCAAAAATCCAAGATGGCAGTCACCACAGGAAATTGTTAAAAATGTGAATAACAGGCTTTTTCGTATAAACTACAAATTTACTTGACCCAAAACTGAACTGCATGAATAATCAGGTGAACGGTACAGGTACAGATTACCCTCCAGTGTGTCTTTGTATAATTCAATATATTTATTCTATATAATTTTTTTTAGGTCAAAATGTTGCCAGATTTTTCTGCCATCCATATATACTGGTCCCCATCTGGTACCAGTAGAGATGATGAAGTGAACAAGTTATTAAAAGAGAAGGAAAATAAAATGAGGTATTGAATTTGTTGTTAAGTTTAGAATTCTACTATTTTTTTTTTAAATAAATTGTGGTCAGTCAGAATTATAGCAATCTGGACATGGTTGCACAAACCTCAATTAAATGTAAAGTCTCTATTAGACTTTAAGTGTAAATTAATTTCATGTACAATTCAAGTAAATAAAAATGTTAATTAAGTTTTAATTGACACTTAAATTTAATTGAGTGTTGTGCAACCCAGTCTTGTTTTATAAATGTTAATGTAAATTGTGGAACTTTAAAAAAAAAAAAATCTCAAATCAGGTAGCATTAAAAGCTCTTAAGAGCCTCACAGTTACCATTTTAGTGAGTTTTTTTTTTTTGGGNGGGGGGGGGGATTTCCATGACAATGATTTAAATAAACTCTTCATGTATTTGTAGAGCACTTTTGACAACTTATAGACCAATAGCAAAAATACCACAGATAGTGTTTCAGAAAGATAAACATGAAGCTCAACTTCATGAAATTGATAGATTGTTTGAAATAGCTGATTATGGAGATAAGTATGTGCCATCATTTAAAAATAAAAAGAATGTACAAGATGAACCGGTGGTTTATATTGACGACACAAAGGCAGAACAATTTCAACAAATTCGAGCTACATTTGATGACAGTCAAACAGAAGTCATACATATGGATATTAGAAATGAAAAGATATCAAAAGAATTAAAGGATATACAGTCCGAAGTAAACAATAAATTTCATAGTTCTGATTCGAGTAATGTCAGTCATTCATCTATTATTGATGAATACAAAGACAACATGTATGGTTTGAATCATACAAGTTTAACGAAGAAAATTGAACTGTGGAAACATAAAATAAAACACAGAAAAGTAGACGACTCGAACATCATAGACATGTCTAAGTTTAAAAATTTGGAAAGTGAAGTTAAGATTCCTGTAAAGTTGGATCAACCATCTTTTAGTGTCGTTCGTAAATGGCAAAAGAAGAAGGTTTATAAGAAGGACAACTTAAACTATAATGCTTCAGATTTTCTCAACGATATGTACAATAATGAAGATGATGACAGTTACGAACAAAACTATGATAGTGACGAAGACTGCCCTTGATACTAATAATTTATACTGTAATTAAATTTTCCATTGACTCTTTTATGTTCTTCTCTGGTGGCCATCTTGAATTATCAATATGCACAAAAAATATACAATTGGTAAAGTACTGTCCTATGATTATTCATGTATTGTCTGTATTCCAAAAACTGGGTGTGAACTCAGGTGCTCTGGAAGGGTAAGCAGTTCTTGCTCCACTAGTGGCACCCATCATGTTAATCTAGTTATCCTATGATTATTCATGTATTGTCTGTATTCCAATAATAAAGTAGTTTCTGAGATTTTTGGGGGAAAATATCCAACAGAATTGCTTTTCCAAGTTGGATAGTGGGTGTCGAAATCTCTTGAGCATATATATATATACATGTACATCCTAATTTAAGATAAAACAAGACTCCAAAATTGTATAAAGTGGAAATTTATGCTCATCTATACTGTAAACAAACTGATGTTTCCATCCAATTTTTGTTCAACATGCTCAATTACTGACCCCCAGATGTTCACTGGCACTTGATCCCCACTCACTCTCCCTTTAGACATTTAGTGAAGAATGAAGTAGTCATCCATCAGCGATATCATCACTTATATTTTTTGTATCTGTGCCAAGCCAGGACCTGGATTTCCAACGCCAATTGTTCATGGTCTATTTTGTGTTTGAGGCAAGATTTGGAATGTCCATTGACCAACATTATTTAAAACTAGCCCATTCTTTTTCATATACTATAACCAATTTAACCTAGACATAGTCATGTTTTTTGTTTTGTTTTTTTATTGTTTTGAGATGAGAGATGGTTGTTCCTTTTGTTTTTACTGGTGGAATTATTGACCATCACTATCTTTTTAGTGTTCGTTGATTTGAGGTGAAAGGTGCTTATACTTTATGTTGATATTGGTGGACTTGTTGAACACCAGTCTTTTTTTTGTGCATGTCCCAAGCCAGGACCTTGATTTTCATGCCATAGGTCATGGTCTTTTATTGCATTTATTTTGAGGTAAGAGGTGGTTATTCCTTTTGTTTTTATTGGTGGAATAATTCCGAATTGTTTACCATCAGTGTAAACTTTCTTTTCGCAATACATATAATGATGATACATTTTGTGAATTTATTAATTAAAACACAACACCTTGGTTCTGTTATGGGATCAGCTCACCAGAGAACTGTAGCTAATTTATTTTATAAGATTAAAAAAAAAACATCTGAAGTTTATTAGCGACATCACTGGCTGCTGCATACATGCTGAGCATTTACACAAATACATGTATATGTATATATTTACTACAAAAATATAACTTAATCATCTATAACATAACAAATAAATACATCTATATACAATATAAAATACATGTGAATTAAAACTACTTATAAGGGGCATGAATTGGGGTTAGGGGGTTAGGGTTATGGTGTTTAATGCCACTTTCAACAATATCTCGGTGATATGGTAGCGGTCAGTTTTATTGGTGGAGGAAACTGGAGAAAACCATCAACCTGCCGCAAGTCACTGACAAACTTGATCACATAAGTTGTATCAAGTACACCCCACCTGAATGGGATTCAAACTCACAATGTTAGTGGTGATAGGGTCTGATTGCATATGTAGTTGTAAATCCAACTACCATACAATCACAACCACAATGGCCCTTGTCATGGATTGGATCTAGATGGATGCAAGATTAAATTAACAATAAACGTGTTTTAAAATGAGTTTCTGTTTAAAAACAGCAAAATTGCAAAAACTTTCTAAAAAATCATCCACGTTCTGTTTTGGTGCAATGAGGTTTGTAGTTTTTGACAAGAATTTTTAAAACAATTACAAGTTTAATACTGAAAACTGTAACAAATAAAGATTTATCTCAAATAATAACGGTCATTTATTTTTTTACTGGTATGGATATTTCCAGAAATCCAGAAAGATGTATGTAGCCCTTCCACCTGTTGATACAGAAAATAACTCAGATGGGTATTTGAAAATATACACAAAACATACCGGGTAATGTAAAAAGAATGTGATAAATTGTGGTTAAATTTCATCAAACATGCAAATTTACAAAATGATACATGACTATGAGTAGTGATTAGTGAAAATTAGCTCTGATCATGCTATGTTGGTTTGTTTGATGGTTTTTAACACCACTTTCAACAATATTTCAGTTATATCGTGGAGGTCAGTGTTATTGGTGGAGAAAACCATCAACCTGTCGCAAGTCATTGACAAACTTTATCACATAATGTTGTACACCTCGTCCTGATCGAGATTCGAACTCACAACATCAATAGTGATAGGCACTGATTGCATAGGTAGTTGTAAATCCAACTACCATACGATCACGGCCAAGAACCCAATGTTTACACATGGATATATAGTCTTATTCAGTTGGATTCAGATATTTCTGCTCATATTTTACAGTTTGAGGTTTACAAAGGAAATTGAAATGTGAAAAATTTAACTGTCTCTATATTGTAGGGAATGGTTTAGACCCTATATATCTGGGACATTCGATGAAAGGAAAACAAAATATGCAAAACAAGTATTTACTTATAAAATGAAAATTTATTTTGTTAAGATTTCCTGTAAATTTAACTTGCTCTTATCACATCTTTGTTGCATACAGTTAAATTTGGGGTCCATATATCAAACCAAAGCAAAGGTTTTTTTTAATTTTATTTATTGCCATATTAAAAAATGGACATAGGAAACTGAAGTTGGAAAAAAAACTAAAAACTGAATACAAAAACATTAATTCATACAACCTTAAGGAGGTTGAATCGAATTTCAAAAAGAAAGTTCTCAATTTTTATTGATTTTGATTAAAGTGTTCACAGAGTTTTTGGATAATTTGTTTACTAGCAGTTACTCTTACTTTTCCATTACATTTTGATAATTTATGATGAAATACTCACGACAGCCATGCACGAAAAAGATGCACAGGAACAATAGGATCCAACCTCCTTAAATATCAATTGTTGCTATTAACACATTATTATTAATAATCATTTAAGAAATATCATAATAATCACATGACCTATATGGAACATATGACACTAAATGTTCACAACCAAATTCATGTACAATTTAAAAGGAAAACGTCAACACAAAAACCCCAAAAACATGATATTAAACAAATTGATATTTACTACCGTTACAGTGAAACCTCTCTAAACCTTCTTGAGACCAACTTTTTTTATCAGAAGAAACAGGTTTAATAAACAAACATTGGTACTTATTAGGTTTAAACAGGATTCCAGTTTATTCAGATGAAAATGCCAACTGATGAAAAAAGGGGAACCCTCTACCAAGTGAGCCGGTCTACTATTTTATAGCTGTTTGGACCAAGATTGAAACATTTCATTTCCAAATATTTAGCTAAAACAAGAGGAAATCTGCTGATCAGAAGAAAACTTTCATCTCTGAAAAAAAAATCCCTACCTACCTACTTACCCAAGTCTAATACCGATGGGTCAGTTTTGGGCAAACTAACATTTTATAAAGGGTGGCCTTAAGGTCCAGTTTAGATAGGTTACACTTTATATGATTTCTTAATATATTAGTAATTGTTCTGAAATGCCATGTACATTCTGTGGTAAATGGGACAACACTACTGTTTGATTTATTTACTTTTCACATTTCAGGAATTACCATACTAGACAAAATTCCTGATTTAAAGCTCTTGCATGATCAAACCTATAGTATTTTAAATAAACAACACTTTAAAAATGTCAACAAATCATGGAATAATCATATTAATAGCAAATATCTCATAAACTTCATATTAAAAAAATTATCTTGTCACAATCTGTAAAAACATTGTAAAATGAATGGACGGTTTTATGCGTATATAATAGCACCATTATTCAGATCATATAAGAAATCTCTGGTCCACCAGTGTTTTCTTTGCTAAATTCATTCTTCCCCCGCTGTCCCGTCCAATAGCTATCAACTGTAAAAATAAAACAATACCAAATAACTCTTAAGGTCAAAATATGATAAAACATTTATAGTGACAAACTAGAGTCTTACTTGAGCCTGTATCACATGATTGGTTGTAAATAATTTGTTTATTAACATTAATTCACAGTCAAACCTCATTAAACTGCATCAATTTTGTAATGGTTAGCGTGAGTCAGTGTTAGATCGTGCGTTTGATCCCCATTCGGGTCAAATCAAGTGCAATAAAGTTGGTATCTGCTGCTTCTCTGCTCACCACACAGCATTAGAGCAAGGACTGGTTGGATAGGAATTAGGAGAATGTGTCTGAGTGGAGTGACATGTCTACACATGGACCGTTGTTATAGTGGGCCAGCATTATAAAAGTCCAACTAAGCAGACATCCTCATCATCTCCTCAAATTGTAACTTGCTCTTGACATGATTATACCTGATAAATTACTCACTTGGCATTAAACGAAAATAACTCACTTAGTTCCAAACATCATTACCTGGAACTCTGAGTAACTCCAAATAAGAATATGGTCTGTCAATGGTAATTATTATTATACCCCCACGATAGCAGTGAGGGATATAGTTATAGCGGCCATCCGTCCATCCGTCACACTTTCTTGTTTACGTGATAACTTCAGTAAACATGGATAGATTTTAATATTTTTTTGCATGTGGCTTGTAATTATCATTATCTTGGATAAGTTTTAACATGGAAATATTTGAAGCAAGGGTTTTGGGGGAAAATCTTAGTTTTTGGTTGAAAAATCACCAATTTTGAGAATTGTGTCTTGTTTACACGATAACTTCAGTAAACATGGATAGATTTGAATAATTTCTTGGATGGGTTCTAACATGGAAATATTTGAAGCAAGGGTTTTGGGGGAAATCTTAGTTTTTGGTTGAAAAATCACTAATTTTGAGAATTGTGTCTTGTTTACGTGATAACTTTAGTAAACATGGATAGATTGGAATCATTTTTTGCATGTGGCTTGTAATTATCATTATCTTGGATGAGTTCTTACATGGAAATATTTGCAGCAAGGGTTTTGGGGGAAAATCTTAGTTTTTGGTTGAAAAATCACCAATTTTGAGAATTGTGTCTTGTTTACGCGATAACTTTAGTAAACATGGATAGATTTGAATAATGTTTTGCATGTGGCTTGTAAGTATGTTCTACATTAAGACTGCAAGGCTGCTTTCTATAAATATATAAAACTAAATATTATGCAAGTGCAGGGGGATACAGGGTTCTTTTATTTATTGATATTTGTTGAATTTACCATGATAACTCAAATACCAAATTTCTTCAACTTCGAATCCCGCTCAGGCGAGGTGTACTCAATACAACTTTATGTGATAAACTTTGTCAGTGACTTGTGGCAGATCAGTGGTTTCTTATGTGTACTTAGATTTCCTCCACCATGATATGACTGAAATATTGTTGAAAGTGGCGTTAAACACCATAAACCAAACCAAACCAAACAGAAACAAATAAAATCATAAATAACCCTACCTCTATGATAACATATGTAAGAACTCCCGCCAGCACAAAATTCTGGAATATCAGATCAATTATACAAAACAGGAGTGTATCAAATACTATCAGGGCTGATTCGTTACCATAGAATAAAGCTCTGTCAAATGAATGGCCATCATCTGTGAAGAAAACAATAATATGGAAGATGTATTTATTACAATTTAATGACTGAATGATGTACTTCCATTAAATTATAGATTTAACAAGCAACGATTAGGCATACATGACCTTAGCCGATCTTTGCCATCCTGTTTAGGCCTTTGGTTTGCTTGCTCTCAAAAAATTATTTGGCTTTCCAACCTTTCGACTTTGAGCGTACCTGATGAAGGTTATTCCACACTAAATTAGATATCTACATTTTATTACAGATCTAAATACTATGAAAGAACGTCTATTTGAATGTCAGGTACAAATTTTAATCGTTTTGTCGAAATGAGCAATCTCTGTAGAGGACCTTCCATAGATGCTTCCTACCAAGTTTCATATCATTTGGTCAAGCTGTTTCAGAGTAGAAGATTTTTAGAAATCGACCAATCAGAAACAAGAATTGCCTGTGGTGGCCATGTTCGTTTATGGATCGGGACAAAATGAGCAATCTTTATAGATTCTTCCTCCCAAGTTTCGGTTCATTTGGCAAAGAGGTTTCAGAGGAGAAGATTTTTAGAATTCTACCAATCAGAAACAAGAATTGCCTGTGGCGGCCATATTTATTAATGGATTGGGACGAAATGAGCAAACTTTATAGAGGACCTTCCATAGATGCATCCTACCAAGTTTCGATTCATTTAGCAAAGCGGTTTCAGAGGAGAATGTTTTTCAGAAACAAGAATCACCTGTGGCGGCCATGTTTGTTAATGGATCAGGACGGAATGATCAATCTTTATAGAGGACCTTCCATAGATGCTTCCTACCAAGTTTTGGATCATTTGGCAAAGCGGTTTCAGAGGAGAAGATTTTTAGAAATCGACCAATCAGAAACAAGAATTGCCTGTGGCGGCCATGTTTGTTCATGCATCGGGACGAAATGAGCAATCTTTTCAGAAGACCTTCCATAGATGCTTCCTACAAAGTTTCGGTTCATTTGGCCAAGCGGTTTCAGAGGAGAACATTTTAAAAAATCGGCCAATCAGAAAAAAGAATTGCCTGTGGTGGCCATGTTTGTAACTGGATCGGGACAAAATGAGCAATGTTTATAGAGGACCTTCCATAGATGCTTCCTACCAAGTTTCAGTACATTTGGCTGAGGGGTTTCAGAGGAGAAGATTAAAATGTGAAAAGTTAACGGACGACAGATGCCAAGTGATGGCAAAAGCTCACATTGGGATTGTTTTTGGCAAGGCGAGATAAAAAATCATCCTAAATATTGTAACAGGCCTAGAGAATGATGATTTTGGTGAATCACTAATGCTTTCAAAAGCTTTATTTGTGGCTGTAAACACTTTTGCCTCATTTTCAGATGTTGTACAGCTTGGTGAAGGAAATTCAAGGAAGATGGTTCACATATTTTAGAACTTAAATCTATTTTAACTGACACATGTTTTTTCAGTAGTTTAAACATCGTATGAATGACAGAAAGTTCAGTTCACATATTGCAATGTAAAACTTCTCACTGTCATTTTAAACCAGTATCAATTTTTTCGATTGACGAACGTTTCAATAACTTTTCATGAGTATTGATCATTATGAGGTGCCATTTTAATAGTATTTTCTAAACCTAAAAGCCATGAAAATTAATCCCCCAAAAATTAAATTTTCTACAGTAAATGTCAAGTAATTCTATCCTAAAAGTACAATCCTGTTCAGGCAAGGTGTACTTGATACAACATTATGTGATAAAGTTTGTTGGTGACTTGCAGCAGGTCATTGGCTTTCTCTGGGTTCTCCTGTTTCCTCCATCACTAAAAATGACTGCCACCATATAACGGAAATATTGTTGAAAGTGGCATTAAACACCATAACCCACCACCCACCTAAAAGTACATTAAAACATTTAGCCTACCATTGTAAAAGATTCCTTTCTCTGAAGCATCCAGAAACTCTGTGTCCAAAATATTTTCTAAAAGTGTTTTATCTTTCACTACATAATCTACATCTTTTAATGACTGAAATACAATAAATATCATAAAATCACCAGGGATGAACAAATAAAAACAAGGTTAGTCATGTCAGTTAAAAACTAAGTCTAAGTGAATGCTAGTGTTAAATCTTCAATAAAAAATTATTGCCTTCACATCAGGTGAACATCGAAAATTGAGAAGACATATTTTTCATAAAATCACCCTTTCCTCTCCTGACAAAATTATTATTTGAATTTAAAGTATTTTTTTGTAAATGTGGCTATTCTATCTGTCTACAGCTAGTTTTCAAGTCAATCCAAGTTAATGCTCGACAACCAATGAAAAAGGGGACATAACTCAAATTAGAGGCTCAGGTGAGCTTGTATCGCTCACCTGACATAAATAAGTCCTCTTAAGAATGTCTGCATGCCGAATACATCTAAGTTACTATTCAAATCCCATAGGGTTCTATGTTAAAACTATGTTTGCTCATGGCAGCCATCTTGGATGGAGGTCGCGGTCACTGGACACAATTTTAAAAGTATACTACCCAAGAACCATCCATGCCATGTTTGCTTTAAATTGGCTGACTGGTTTCAGAGGAGAAGACTTTTAAACAATTTTCCCATAGGGTCCTATGTTAAAACTATGTCTGCTGATGGTGGCCATCTTGGATGGAGGTCGGGCTCACAGGACATAATTTTTAAAGTTGACCACCTAAGGACCATTCATGTCATGTTTGCTTTAAATTGACTTGCTGGTTTCAGAGGAGAAGATTTTAAACATTTTTTCCATAGGGTCCTATGTTAAAACTATGTTGAGCCATGGCGGCCATCTTGAATTTCCGATCAGCAAACGATTCAGATGTCTAAGATTTTTAAAATTTCGACCAATCAGAACACATTATGGGCCCTGGCATCCATGTTGGATTTCTGATCAGCGCCAAAAACAAAATCTTGTATATGACCATCTAATGAACATTTCTGCCAAATTTGGTTCAAATCTGTTAGGTGGTTTCAGAAAAATAGATGAAAATGAAAAATAGGGTCCAATGTTAAACTAAGTCAAGCCATGGTGGCCATCTTGAATTTCCGATCGGCACACGATTCACAAGTTTAATACAGGACCACCCAATGATCACTCCTGCAAAGTAACAATTCAGTTGGCTTGGTGGTTTCTGACAAGAAGATTTTTAAAATCACAGCCAATGAGAACACATTAAGGACCCTGGCAGCCATGTTGAATTTCAAATCATCACCAAAAACACAAATCTGGTAGAGGACCACCTAATGAACATTTCTGGCAAGTTTGGTTCAAATCTGATCAGTGGTTTCAGAGAAGAAGATTTAAATGTGAAAAGCTAATGGATGACGACGGACGCTTACCCATGACAAAAGCTCACATGGCCTATGGCCAGGTGAGCTAAAAATCGGCCAATAAGAAAAAATAATTGCCTGTGGCGGCCATGTTTGTTAATGGATCGGGACAAAATGAGAATTATTTATAGAGGACCTTCCATAGATGCTTCCTACCAAGTTTCGGTTCATTTGGCCAAGCAGTTTCAGAGGAGAAGATTTTAAACTAGAGGCTCCTAGGAGCCTGTAATCGCTCACCTGGCTAAAAGTTGGCCCAGCAGTTTCAGAGGAGATAATTTTTAAGGTGGTACCTAACACTACAGGAAGATAACTCTTTAAAATCAGTTGAACGTTATGATGTTTGTAAGCAGATTTCAAGCATGTCAGTGATCAAAACCACAGAGAGAAAAGCTGCTATGTGGCTATTGAATTGATAGCTCTGAGTCTGTTAGTTGGAATTTGTTAGAATTTTGATATTTATTACAGTGGATATATTCAAAAACACTGCCAAAAAAATAAGAAAATTAAACGGGCAGATCTAATTTTACCTGAAGTGTAAGGTACCACCTTAAGTGAATTTTTACGAATCTTCTATTTTTAGCAATGGCCGCCATCTTCTTTGGCAGGTGGGGTTGTCGGATATAATTCTGAAGGGGGACCATCTAAAGACCATTTCACCATAGTTTGGGCCCATTTGACCCAGCGGTTTCAGAGAAGATCATTTTTAAGTGATTTTTTGCCAAATTTTCTATTATTAGTAATGGCGGATATCTTGGCTGGCGGCCAGGTCGTCTGACAGAATTCTAAAAGGGGATCACCTAAAGACCATTCCACCATTGTTTGGGCCCAATTGGCCCAGCAGTTTCAGAGGAGATAATTTTTAAGTGATTTTTTGCTGAATTTTCTATTTTTAGTAATGGTGGCAATCTTGGTAGGCAGACGGGGTCGTCGGACATAATTCTGAAAGATTATCACCTAAAGACCATTCCACCATAGTTTGGCCCAAATTGGCCCAGTATTTTCAGAGGAGAAAATTTTTAAGTGATCTTTTGCCAAATTTTCTATTTTTAGTAATGGCGGCTATCTTGGTTGGCGGCCGGGGTCGTCGGACACAAATCTCAAAGAGGACCATCTGAAGACCATTCCACCATAGTTTGGGCCCAATTGGCCCAGTACTTTCAGAGAAGATAATTTGTAAGTGATTTTATGCCGAATTTTCTATTTTTAGTAACGGTGGCCATCTTGGTTGGCGGCCAGGGTCGCCGGACACAATTCTGAAAGATGCCCACCTAAAGACCATTCCACCATAGTTTGGGCCCAATTGGCCCAGCAGTGTCAGAGAAGATAATTTTTAAGTGATTTTTTACTGAATTTTCTATTTTTAGTAACGGTGGCCATCTTGGTTAGTGTCTTGGGTCGTCAGACACAATTCTCAAAGAGGACCATCTGAAGACCATTCCGCCATAGTTTGGGCCCAATTGGCCCAGCAGTTTCAGAGAAGATAATTTTTAAGTGATTTTTTGCCGAATTTTCTATTTTTAGTAATGGCGGCTATCTTGGTTGGCGGCCAGGGTCGTCGGACAGAATTCTCAAAGGGGATCACCTAAAGACCATTCCACCATAGTTTGGGCCCAATTGGCTCAGCAGTTTCAGAGAAGATAATTTTTAAGTGATTTTTTGCCGAATTTTCCATTTTTAGTAACGGCAGCCATCTTGGTTGGCAGAGGGGATTGTCGGACACATTTCTGAAAGGGGACCACCCAAGGACCATTCCACCAAAGTTTAGTTCAAATTGGCCCAGTGGTTTTAGAGGAGTTGATTAAAATGCAAAAAGTTAACGACAGACGGACGCCCAGTGGTAGCAATCGCTCACATGACCCTTCGGGTCAGGTGAGCCAAAAAATCAGCAAATCAGAAACAAGAATTGCCTGTGGCGGCCATGTTTGTTCATGGATCGGGACAAAATTAGCCAAAAATCTACCAAATTTCAGTTCATTTGGGGAAGTGGTTGCAGAGGAGGAGATCTTTTAGAAATCAACCAATCAAAAACAAGAATGGCCTGTGGTGGCCATGTTTGTTAACGGGTCGGAACTAAATGAGTACTATTTATAGAGGACCTTCCAAGGATGCTTCCTACTAAGTTTTGATTCATTTGGCCAGGCGGTTTCAGTGAAGAAGATTGTTTTAACAATAGCCAATCAGAAACAAGAATTGCCCTTAGTGGCCATATTTGTTGGCAGAATGGGACGAAATGATGAAACTTTATAGAGGACCTTACATAGATGCTTCCTGCCAAGTTTAACTCCATTTGGCCCAGTTGTTTCAGAGGAGAAGATTACAATGTGAAAAAGTTAACAGACAGACGACGGATGCCATGTGATGGCAATATCTCACATGGCCCTTTCGGCCAGGTGAGCTAAAATGAAAAACGTTGTATACATTTTTTGTATCTCAAAATCAAAAAGAACAGTTTGAAGATACCAAATCGCAGAAGGAGTGAGTGAGTGATTGTTGTTTTATGCCAATTCAGCAATTTTTCAGCTATATCATGGCAAGAAAAATCAGTAACGCACCAAAGGTGCGAAAGCCGAGTTGCAAACATGTGGATGGACAATGTGACCTTGACCTTTGACCTACAAACCTCAATATCAATAGGCTTCCTCCTCTCACCATCAGGCATGTGTGTACCAAGATTCATTTAGATCTGACATTTCGTTCTTAAGATATCGTGCGGAAACAAAAACTAGAGGCTCAGCCCACTGAGCCTGTATCGCTCACCTGACAATAGAATGATACTGAAGCAAATTTCAAAGGGAGATAATCATTACCTTGACTGTTTTCTATATTTATGAATAAAAGATAATATCTTTGGGCCAGCTGAGCTAAAAAATTATGAAAAAAGGGCAAGAACTCCTAGACGGGTATTAAAATTTACTTCAAAATTGCAGGGCATGTAGATCTTGACAAACTGAACATGTTTTCAGTTTAGACTTAACATCTATCTCTTATAGTTTTTTAAATAAAGGACGAAAAGTATTAAAATTTTAAAAAATTTGATGAAAAAAGGGCAATAACTCCAAAATGGGTAATGGCATTTACTTCAAAATTGCAGTGTAGGTAGATCTTGACATGCTGCACATTTTTGCATTTTAAACTTAATATCTATCTCTTATAAGTTATAGTTTTTGAAATATAAGACGAACAGTATTAAAATTTTGAAAATTTGATGAAAAAAGGACAATAACTCCAAAATGGGTAATGGGATTTACCTCAAAATTGCAGGGTAGGTAGATCGCGACATGCTGCACATTTTTGCAATTTAAACTTAACATCTATCTCTTATAGTTTTTGAAATATAAGACGAAAAGTATTACAATTTAAAAAAAAATTGATGAAAAAAGGGCAATAACTCCAAAATGGGTCACAGCATTTACTTCAAAATTGCAGTGTAAAACATCTATCTCTTATAGTTTTTGAAATATAAGACGAAAAGTATTACAATTTTAAAAATTTGATGAAAAAAGGGCAATAACTCCAAAATGGGTAACAGCATTTACTTCAAAATTGCAGTGTAGGTAGATCTTGACATGCTGCACATTTTTGCAATTTAAACTTACTATCTCTCTCTTATAGTTTTTGAAATATAAGACGAACAGTATTAAAAAAAAATTAAAATTTGATGAAAAAAGGGCAATAACTCCAAAATGTGTAATGGCATTTACTTCAAATTTGCAGGGTATGTAGATCTTGACATGCTGAACATGTTTGCAGTTAAACTTAACATCTATCTCTTATAGTTTTTGAAATAAAGGATGAAAAGTATTAAAATTTTGAAAATTTGATGAAAAAAGGGAAATAACTCCAAAATGGGTAATGGCATTTACTAAAAAAATTGCAGTGTAGGTAGATCTTGACATGCTGCACATTTTTGCAATTAAAACTTAATATCTCTCTCTTATAGTTTTTGAAATATAAGACAAACAGTATTAAAATTTTAAAAATTTGATGAAAAAAGGGCAATAACTCCAAAATGGGTAATGGCATTTACTTCAAAATTGCAGGGTAGGTAGATCTTGACATGCTGAACATGTTTGCAGTTTAAACTTAACATCTATCTTTTATAGTTTTTAAAATAAAGGATGAAAAGTATTAAAATTTTGAAAATTTGATGAAACTAGAGGCTCCCAGGAGCCTGTATAGTTCACCTGGGTATAATAACAACATCAGTCAATAAAACTTGATAAAAAATAACAAATGTAGCCCTCGTCATTGCAGACCCCCTCTACAAAATAATTTGGGCAGGGGTTCCCCCTTTAATGTATGTTATCAACATTGCTATAAAAAACATAAATGTCAATGAGTCTCAAAATTTAGCTTTTGCTACTTCACATTTTGTAATAGAGTTGCTTCCCTTTGATTATTTGAGTAACCAAAAGCAGTGAAAGTCAACAACAAAAAAATACATTTCAAGAGGAATAACTCTTCACATAGTTGTCGGACATTCTCAACTGTGAACTTTTTTTGTAGATCTTGACATGCTGAACATTTTTGCAATTCAAACTTATCATCTATCTCTTATAGTTTTTGAAATAAAAAACGAAAAGTATTAAAATTTTGAAAAATTGATGAAAAAAAAGGGCAATAACTCCAAAATGGGAAAATGGGATTTACTTCAAAATTGCAGGGTATGTAGATCTTGATATGCTGCACATTTTTTCAGTTCCAACTTATCATCTATCTCTTATAGTTTTTGAAATAAAAAAACGAAAAGTATTAAAATTTTGAAAATTTGATGAAAAAAGGGCAATAACTCCAAAGTGGGTAATGGGATTTACTTCAAAATAGGAGGGCATGTAGATCTTGACATGCTGCACATATTTGCAATTTAAACTTAACCTTTATCTCTTATAGTTCTTGAAATAAAGGACGAAATATATTAAAATTTTGAAAATTTGATGAAAAAAGGGCAATAACTCCAAGATGGGTAATCAGATTTACTTCAAAATTGCCGGGTAGGTAGATCTTGCTGTGCTGATAATTTTTATCCCATGTCAGATTTTTGATATTATTAACGGTTTTTGAGTTATTACCCAAAAACCTGCAATTTTACCATATGTTCTATTTTTAGTAACAGTGGCCATGTTTGTTGGCCAAATGGAACCAAATGAAGAAGTTTTATACAAGATCTTACATAGATGCTTCCTGCCAAGTTTGGCTCCATTTGGTCAAGCAGTTTCAGAGGAGAAGATTTTTTTAACATTAGCCAATCAGAAACAAGAATTGCCCTAGGCGGCCATATTTGTTGGCGGAATGGGACGAAATGAAGACACTTTATAGAGGACCTTATATAGATGTTTTCTGCCAAGTTTGGTTCCATTTGGCCAAGTTGTTCCAGAGGAGTAGATTAAAATATGAAAAAGTTAACAGACGGACGATGGACGACACATGCCAAGTGATGGCAATAGCTCACATGACCCTTTGGATCAGGTGAGCTAAAAAGTATCTAATTTTTGTTCTATTTTTAGAAGTTGCGACCTTGACCTTTGTCCTACAAGCCTCAATATCAATAGGCCTCCTCATCCTCCTCTCACCATCAGGCATGTGTGTACCAAGTTTCATTTAGATCTAACATTTCGTTCTTAAGATATTATGCAAAAACGAAAAAAGTATCAAATTTGTGTTCTATTTTTAGAAGTTGTGACCTTGACCTTTGTGCTACAAACCTCAATATCGATAGGCTTCCTCCTTTCACCATCAGGCATGTGTGTACCAAGTTTCATTTAGATCTGACATTTCGTTCTTAAGATATCGTGCGGAAACGAAAAAAGTATAAATATTTTGTTCTATTTTTAGAAGTTGTGACCTTGACCTTTGTCCTACAAACCTCATTATCAAAAGGCTTCCTCCTCTCACCATCAAGCACATGTGTACCAAGTTTCATTTAGATCCTACATTTTGTTCTTAAGATATTGTTTTAGGAGAAGACTTCATAAGTTTGTTTAACTTGTGTCTTGTCCTTTTTGCATATTTGAGCAAATAAAATATGTTTAAACTATCGTGCGGAAACGAAAAAAGTATCAAATTTGTGTTCTATTTTTAGAAGTTGTGGCCTTGACCTTTGTCCTACAAACCTCATTATCAATAGGCTTCCTCATCTCACCACCTAGCATGTGTGTACCAAGTTTCATTTAGATCACACATTTCATTCTTAAGATATTGTGCAGAAACGATTGCGCCGCCCGGACGCCATTCATCGTATTATAAGCCGAGTTCGACTTTGTCGCAACTCGGCTAAAAAGTTAATTTTCAATGAGATGATGATGAGGTCCGCTTTGTTCTGGACCAACATGCTGAGTTGGATTTTTATTCGCAGAGGACAGACAATACAATGGCCAAAAGAAACAAGACAAAAGGACAAACAATGATGTACAAAACATTATACAGAAAACTAAAGCTAACTTGAGTTAATGCTTGGAAGCCAATGAAAATAAAAATTGCACATAATTAAGGGGCATAACTCAAAAAGAACAAATGTTGTAAATCTCAATCAAATCGGGAAAACTGAACTTGAAATAAGTCTGGAAACCCAAAAGTTGACAACACTCACCCATATGTCCTTCATTAACTAAAAACAGATTCTCAAAAATTGAAGTTTTTGAACCCAAAATGTCCTTAAAATTAATGGTAAACACTATGGCCTATAAATGATAACTTACATGGTCTACAAATCCTGCTAAAAACTTGTTGACAACATTATATGCTGATGTCTTAGTATTTATTATACTTTCTTTAGATTTGCCTGCAGCTCCAACTGCACCGCCACTCTGAAAAAAAATATAAGCAACTTAAATAGCTGTATTTGGGTCCTCAGTGAAAAAATATGAGCATCCTATAAATCTGATAAATCTGTGTGGTTATGGTCCTTAATGCCACTTTCAACAATATTTCAGCTATATCATGGCAACAGGAGTACCTGGAGAAAGTCACTGAAAAACTTTATCACATAATGTTGTATCAAGTACACCTCGTCATGAGCGGGATTCAAACTCACAACTTTAGAGATGATAGGCACTGATTGCATAGGTAGTTGTAAATCCAACTACCATATGATCACGACCACGACAGTCCCTGATGATGAAGCTGTGTGTCATAAGTAATAACATATATATACTTAAAGTATTTTCAACTTATAGCTGTATTTAAATGCTTATTATATAGATGCATTTACACGGTCAAATCTTTCCTTCAAATTCGCTTAACACTTATTTGATGGAAAATGTTTACTTTGTAAATGCATCTCAATATAGGATCCTACCGAATTCCCTTCTAATATTTGATAGAAAATGTTAACTTTGTAAATGTACCTTAACATAGGATCCTACCGAATTCCCTCCTAATATATGATAGAAAATGTTTACTTTGTAAATGTATCTGAACATAGGATCCTACCGAATTACCTTCTAATATTTGATAGAAAATGTTTACTTTGTAAATGTACCTTAACATAGGATCCTACCGAATTACCTTCTAATATTTGATAGAAAATGTTTACTTTGTAAATGTA
>MJUT01057482.1:1780850-1793083 GCA_002080005.1 Gigantidas platifrons
TATGCATTGTGGTGTCTATCATTATTTTATTTATGCATTGTGGTGTCCATCATGATTTTATTTATGCATTGTGGTGTCTATCATTATTTTATTTATGCATTGTGGTGTCTATCATTATTTTATTTATGCTTTATGGTGTCCACAATATTTTTCACATAATAATGATGTTATGTGGTTATTATCCACAGTGAATGTCATGAATGGTAGAAATTGTGCTGTCCAATAGGCCCAACTGGTAACACTCTTGTTTGCCGTTGTGGAAATTGGTGTTATTCAATCTTTTGTTGTTTTATTATTTTTAATTTTATCTTTCACTGGTGTGGTTTTCTTTAATTTACCTTTATCTTGAATAAATATTACCAGAGTTACCTATTACCAATGCCTGTTTTGTAAAAACAGTTAGATCACCATGCAGAACTGGATTTTTCTAATGTTATCTCATGAAAACAACAGTTCACAAGTAGACATGTCAGTTCATTTCAGCATGCAAGCCTGAATGTATGTGTAGTGTATGGGTACATTTGAAAAGCACCCTAATGAACATTTTGGCAAAGTTTTGTTAATATCTGCCAAGTTATTTCACAGAGGCATAAAATGTAATAATCTTACAGACAACGGACAAACAACGATGGTGCATCCAAAATGGTGTCTGACAACTACCGACTATGGGTCTTTAGCAAAGTGGAAAAAAAAACTTTCTACGATTTACTTAAAAACTCACCCACTAATATATAAACAGTTGCAGCTATAGCATATCTAAACATAGTACTATATTCTGCCTTATAAGATGCTGCGTCTTTTACGATTCGTCCATCAGGATCTTTCGTAGCTACGTTTTCAAATCCAACAACAGTCAAAAAGAAAACAACGGCAAAGATTTGGAAGATATGATTGATCTTTCTTAGTGTTTGAATTTCATTCCATTCATTGGCTACGAAATAAGTACGCCAAATAGAAACATTACTGCTATTTTTCTTTTCTGACGTTGCAGACGTATGTTTAGGTCTCTCCCAATCAATCAAGAAGACATCGGCAGTACACTGCATCAAAATCATATGGCCTATCTGTAGGCATTTAAGAGCAAATGCTGACCCAAATAGTCCAAGCCATTCCCTTGCAGCCAAATCTTTTAAATGGAAGATAAACACTGTGTTTTGACCCTGAAAAAAACCCCCCAAAAAATCAAAACATCAGCAATTTATATATAAACAAATGCTATATACAGAGTTAAGGTGTGGAAATAAGTTATGAAATTCACATTAATGACAAATAAGTGAAATCTGTCTAAACCAAACCCTGACTAAAGCAGAATCCTGCATAATGTAGTCCAAATGCACAACAATCTTTGTTAATTTAACCTGTATAAACAGAAGCAGTTTGCTTTAGACAAGTTTCACTGTATTAATGTTACCAATATTTTGCTTCTTGAAGTGGAAACCATGTTTTGACTTGTAGGGGTCCCTTGTAAAACCCCAAATTACAACTAGATCTGTATTGAAAGCTTATGAAAATCAGCCATAGGAAACTCAGAATACTCCAAATATGGAAAGCATGGGGCCAATATACTGAAGGAGAAATTTACATATGAATTCATGATTTTTTTTTCATTTGGATGTTAAAATCTAATGGCAATAAGTGAGGGTAGAGTGGTTGATTAAATAGGGGTGGCATAACAAGGGTACATGGTGAATTTTTTATATCAAATGGTGATCTGACACGAAGGCATAACAAGGGTACATGGTGAATCTTTTATAACAAATGGTGATCTACTGACATAGGCATAACAAGGGTACATGGTGAATCTTTTATATCAAATGGTGATCTACTGACATAGACATAACAAGGGTACATGGTGAATCTTTTATAACAAATGGTGATCTACTGACATAAGCATAACAAGGGTATATGGTGAATCTTTTATAACAAATGGTGATCTACTGACATAGGCATAACAAGGATACATGGTGAATCTTTTATATCAAATGGTGATCTGACACGAAGGCATAACAAGGGTACATGATGAATCTTTTATAACAAATGGTGATCTACTGACATAGGCATAACAAGGGTACATGGTGAATCTTTTATATCAAATGGTGATCTACTGACATAGGCATAACAAGGGTACATGGTGAATCTTCTATAACAAATGGTGATCTACTGACATAAGCATAACAAGGGTACATGGTGAATCTTTTATAACAAATGGTGATCTACTGACATAGGCATAACAAGGATACATGGTGAATCTTTTATATCAAATGGTGATCTACTGACACAAAGGCATAACAAGGGTACATGGTGAATATTTTATAGCAAATGGTGATCTACTGACACGAAGGCATAACAAGGGTGCATGGTGAATCTTTTATATCAAATGGTGATCTACTGACATAGGCATAACAAGGTACATGGTGAATCTTTTATATCAAATGGTGATCTACTGACACGAAGGCATAACAAGGGTACATGGTGAATCTTTTATATCAAATGGTGATCTACTGACATGAAGGCATAACAAGGGTACATGGTGAATCTTTTATATCAAATGGTGATCTACTGACATGAAGTATTTAGTCAGGTCAGAGGTCAGATGTCAGATAACAGTTCATTCACAATTTGAATCTCTCTACTCGTTTCAAAACCCAATTTACTGTTCAATACAATACCCAAAACATTGTTGACTCAGTTTTGGGATGACTAGTCTCTTAAGTAAATTGTCCTGACGTGAAAAGATGTCAACTGCTTAAACCAACTTTCAAAAATTTCAGCCTAGTCAATATAATTTTGGGTTACTTTCTTATCTATTGTTTTTTTTACTGTCATCAACACAAATCTTAAATCATTTAAATTTGACCCCTGATATGACCCTATACGGGTTGGATTAAGTTAGGTTATGGTGTTTATCGCCACTTTCAATAATGTATATCTTGGTGGTCAGTTTTATTGGTGGAGGAAACCGGAATAACCGTAGAAAACCACTGACCTGTTGCAAGTCACAGACAAACTTTATCACAAAATGTTGTATCGAGTATGCCTGAGAGGGATTCACACTCACAACATTAGTGGTGATTGGCACTGATTACATAGGTAGCTATAAATCCAACTACCATACGATCACGGCCACAACGGCCCCCATACTGGATGTTAGTGAAAAATCAAATATTTTTTTTTTAAAAGATCTGACAAACATCTTATTTTAACTGGACTGTTTCTTACCTTAAAGAATGTCAGGAAGTAAAATGCAATTCCAAAAGTGATGACAAAGAAAACATTAGCTAGTGATCCTGATAAAAAGAACAGGAAGTTCATAATTGTGCTAAAATCAATGGCAGGTTTTCCTGCTCTTTTTGACCAGACCCATGTTCTGTAACCTGCATAGATTATACCCAGTGCAGAAAGTGTTCCGGTAGCTGCCTGGAAATCCCTTCTGTAATCACTTTGTATAAATGAATAGTCAACTGTGAATTGTGTCTGAAATGAAACAAGTATACTAAAATTAAAGAATTATCATGGAAAAATAATCATGTACATGTATCTTTATAAATATTACTTCTGCAGTGGGATGCTACAGATTTAAGATATGGAGTCAAAATCTTTCTTCACTATGTATGCAAGGGGCCACCGTGGCCGTGATGGTATGGTAGTTGGATTTACAACTATACCTATGCAATCAGTGCCTATCACCACTGATGTTGTGAGTTCGAATCTAGATCAGGGTGAGGTGTACAACATTATGTGATACAGTTTGTCAGTGACTTGCGACAGGTTGGTGGCTTTCTCCGGGTACTCTGTTTTCCTCAACCAATAAAACTGAATGCCATGATATAACTGAAAAGTGAATGAAAGTGGCATTAAAAAAATACGATAAACCAAACCAAACCAAGCCTTAACATATTTTACAGCAAAATTCATCATTGTTTGGTTCAATCTAGGTTTTTCACATGCTCAATTATGCACAGTGCCAGTGGCGGTTATCTTAGTTCTCAGAATAATACAAAAACACGCTTTTAAAGGACCATACAAGGATCATATATGTACATTTTGGCTTCCATTGATTTCACAATTTCTAAGAAAAAGGTTATGGTCCTCTGTTGAATTATGTCCAGAAGAAAGTTTTTTAACATTACCTATAACTAATTGATATCCAGAGGTGGCAGCAATCTTGATTTTTTCATTCGACGCAAAAAAGAACATTACTTTGTTAAGACATTCAAAGGAATATTACTGCTAAGCTTCATTTCAAATGTTTCAGCGGTTTCGGAGAAGACAAAACAGTGAAACACCAACATTTCTTTTGCCGACACCAATGGCATCATTGAGAGAAGGGATAAAGAAACTGATGTTTGCTAAAAAAAACATCAACATTAACAATAATAAAAACGTAGGCATCAAAATTAGTCCACACGACACATATCTGAAATAAGCTTCATCATGTGCACTCAAAGCCAAAATATTTGAAAACCAAATAATTTAAAAGTCTTTAGGAGCAAGAGAACCAAAAGGTTAAAAAGGAGAACCAAAATCAGCTAAGGTCACCTATGTCTGAGGGAGGAGAGCAAGAGAACCAAAGGGTTAAAAAGGAGAGCCAAAATCAGCTAAGGTCACCTATGTCTGAGGGAGGAGAGCAAGAGAACCAAAAGGGCTAAACAGGAGAGCCAAAATCAGCTAAGGTCACATATGTCTGAGGGAGGAGAGCAAAAGAACCAAAAGGGCTAAAAAGGAGAGCCAAAATCAGCTAAGGTCACCTATGTCTGAGGGAGGAGAGCAAGAGAACCAAAGGGTTAAAAAGGAGAACCAAAATCAGCTAAGGTCACCTATGTCTGAGGGAGGAGAGCAAGTAAACCAAAGGGTTAAAAAGGAGAGCCAAAATCAGCTAAGGTCACATATGTCTGAGGGAGGAGAGCAAGAGAACCAAAGGGTTAAAAAGGAGAACCAAAATCAGCTAAGGTCACCTATGTCTGAGGGAGGAGAGCAAGTAAACCAAAGGGTTAAAAAGGAGAGCCAAAATCAGCTAAGGTCACCTATGTCTGAGGGAGGAGAGCAAGAGAACCAAAGGGCTAAAAAGGAGAGCCAAAATCAGCTAAAGTCACCTATGTCTGAGGGAAGAAAGCAAGTAAACCAAAGGGTTAAAAAGAAGAGCCAAAATCAGCTAAGGTCACCTATGTCTGAGGGAGGAGAGCAAGNTTTCCGATTTACACCAAAAACACAAATCTGGTAGAGGACCATCCAATGAACATTTATGGCAAGTTTGGTTGAAATCTGTTCAGCGGTTTCAGAGAAGAAGAGTTAAATGTGAAAAGCTAACGGACGGACGGACGCTTACCCATGACAAAAGATCACATGGCCTTTGGCCAGGTGAGCTAAAAACAACATTTATCTATATAACCGTCAATATTTACGATATAATATCATTTGAGGAATTGTCTTCCCAGAATACTTTAATTAGAAATTATTTTTATTTGTTGATTTTTACTTGTCCCCGGACAAGCTAGCCAGGAAAATCTACTTGTCCGGCAGGTTCTATGTACGAGATGGACGAGTCGGGCATGGCAATTCCACACCCCTGGCTAAAAAGGAGAGCCAAAATCAGCTAAGGTCACCTATGTCTGAGGGAGGAGAACAAGTAAACCAAAGGGCTAAAAAGGAGAACCAAAATCAGCTAAGGTCACCTATGTCTGAGGGAGGAGAGCAAGTAAACCAAAGGGCTAAAAAGGAGAGCCAATATCAGCTAAGGTCACCTATGTCTGAGGGAGGAGAGCAAGTAAACCAAAGGGCTAAAAAGGAGAGCCAAAATCAGCTACGGTCACCTATGTCTGAGGGAGAAGAGCAAGTAAACCAAAGGGCTAAAAAGGAGAGCCAAAATCAGCTAAGGTCACCTATGCCCGAGGGAGGAGAACCTTAGTTTTAATCATTCATTCAATAGATATTTACCGTAACAGATGCTCCGTTCTGTGCGTCTGCTAGTGATATTGTACCATAGGCTATGCTAATATATGGTGGTAAAATTTGACCTGACTTTGTATCATCCATTAATTGTATGCTCATGCTGATCGACTTAACATATCTGACATAATCATCTAGAAAACAAAAATCAAATATTATTAAATGTTATCTATAAATTTGATTACCACTTTTGTTCTTCTTCCAAAATAACAGTGAAACCTGTCTAAACCAAACCCTGAAGAAACCGGAATCCTGTATAAATCTAACTTTAAATAATGTCCCAATGTAAGAAATCTGACTTGATTCATATATATATATAATTAACCTGTATAAATCTAACTTTAAATAATGTCCCAATGTNAGCAATCAGTGCCTATCACCACTGATGTTGTGATTTTGAATCTCGATCAGAGCGAGGTCGTTATGAGATAAAGTTGTAAGTAACTTGTGACAGGTCGGTGGTTTTCTCCGGGTCCTCCAGTTTCCTCCACCAATAAAACAGGCCGCCACGATATAACTGAAATATTGTTGAAAGTGGCGTTAAAACACCATCAAACAAACAAAAAACATAAACATTTGGTATCATGTATCTGTGAAAGAAAGTAAAATTTGTAGATCACAAGGAGTTACCTTCAAGGGACTCCTAGTCAAAATACAAGTTTTTAACACGATTTTGACATACAGATTTCAGAATTCTCTCCCTTTATTACTCTTTATTTCAGAATTATCTCCCTTTATTACTCTTTTTTTTAAATGTTGAACAAGAAAATATGTTTCTAACCGCAGACTGCTGTTTCAGTGAGCTAGCACTATAACAATCCAACTCAGCATGTTGGTCTAGAACAAAGTGGACCTCATCATCATCTCATTGAAAATTTACTTTTTCTCGCCATGATATAGCTGAAAAATTGCTGATTAGCATTAAACAACACTCACTCACTCATATTAGAAGATGGAAGTTCATGAACTTCATTCCTCATAGTAAATAGGCCTTAGTAATGTTGAATCAATCAAAAGGATGATGGACCAAATTTTTTTTCTAAAAATCCAAAAATCAAATTTGTTCACGCCACGATATACAGTTGAATCTCGTTATCTCGAACCACAGCGGACCGAGAAAAAAGTTCGAGTTATCCGTAGTTCGACTATAGAGGAGTGCAAGAATTCGATGTCTATGAAAGGGGAAGTAACTCCATTTAGAATGTTATATCAATTTTCCGACCTCATGATGTTTTTTTTTTTTAGTTTTTGATATCCATTTCAGTTGTTTTTAATTTGGTATGTGCATGTTTCTTTTTTAATTTTATTTCCGTTGACTATTTCCGTTGACACTATCGTCGCATAATTCCTTGTTTTGTTTTGTGTAATGTTGACACTATCGTCGCATACTTCCGTTTTGTTTTGTGTAATTTATATGTTATTTTCTTGTGTATTGAAAATCAGTAATGTTTTTATCGTTCATTTACAATGATAAAATAATTAATCAACTAACAACGAACTGTACATAAATGAATAACTTTATTAACAAGATAAACTCACGTTTATTCATACAAAGGAAACATCATGGCAGGCAATACACACATGTTTTTATTTGAAGAATACGAAATATTTAATGAAACGAATGTATCAATGAAACGCATATAAAATATTATAAAATAGGAACAAAATGTATCAAGCACTAATAAAACATATAAAAGCAATTTACTCAGTCTTTGTTAGTGTAAACTATATTTTATTTGAAAGAAAGTCAAACACAAATACAAGATAGCAAATAGCAGGTGGGATTGGAAAACAAGTGTCCAACTCAGTCTTTGTTAGAATTCATTTCAGCAGATTGACAAAAACTTGAAATGTCACTTTGCACAGTACACAATTTATATAAATGTTGTTTCATCAAAAAACGGGTCACTACGTTGAATTGCATTAATGCAGTCGCCTTGGACACAATATAATGACATTTTCCAATCATACTTTGTTACATGCTTGTATTTTTATGAAATATACATAACATATTTCACTTTCTACTTCAGAAGGAAGGATATACATCATACTTCAAATATGAAATAGATTAGTGGTGGTGTTTGACCATATATTTTTTTAATATTTGCATTTATATGCCAAAAAATGACCAAAATTGGTCGTTACGCTGTGTCATTTGAAAAATCAGCCTTTTTCCATATGAAATAAATATTTACTGCATATTGATATATAGATTAGTACATATCATTTAATGTGAAAATTTACTTAACTTTTTATCACAGGTTATTTCGAAGTATGGTTTTAAGACCAAACCCTGTACCTCATTACACATTTTAGTTTTTTATAACTGTAAACATAGCAGTCATAATCTTTCCTTTTAATATAAGATTAAACAGTATTATGTGCTTGATGAACATTTTAAACACACTACAAACTAAAACAAAAGAATTTAGTTTGATAGGATGTTCAAAACAGGTTTAATATTGTGTACAAGTTAAGTACCCAATTTCAGGTTTTTTCTGTCCCATCCGTAGACACATGTTTTTTCTTATATTTTCCCTGTTAGCAGATTTAATAACTACATGAGGTCGTAGTAAGTTAGTTGGTACATGTATATAATAGATGGTTTTTATTTCCTCCAAAACAAAACAAAATTATGTCACAAAATGTGGCAAAGTCCCATCCGTAGACACATGTCCCATCCGTAGACACATATGTAAAGCACCCATTGGTTCAGATTTTCAATTAATATACTGCAAATTTTGTATTTGTGACTTAATTGTGCATCAATTTGACATTAAAGATAACATATTCTTTTGGGATTGTGATTTTTTTTTTTAGAAAAAACTTTTTTTTGTCATAAAAATGTCCGATTTTGTTTTGATTTCATTTTTATATTTTTTAAATACTAGTAGCCTAATTATAAGGAGATATTTGATTTTTGGTTGTCCAATTAATGCCACAAAATGATAAAATAATTTTGGAATTCATAACAAACATATTGATTAACAATGAGGGGAATGCTTTAAACAGATTTATGTGTCTACGGATGGGACATTTTCCAAAAATATGAACAATTGGTGTTTCAGCTGAATGTGCTATGAAGTAAAACAGACAAGATGAAACTAAGAACTAGAGGCTCCCAGGAGCCTGTAATCACTCACCTGGTTTTCAATTTACAATTTGAGCTCATTTTGACTTGTACAAAAGCAGCAATGGACAATTAAAGAAATTTCTATTTTAGTAACAGCAGCCATCTTGAATGGAGGACGGGGCTGTCGGACACAATTTTGAAAGGGACCCACCCAGGAACCATCCCTGCCAGGTTTGGTTTAATTTGGTTCAGCGGTTTCAAAGGAAAATATTTAAATGTGATCTTTTATCAAAATATGCCTAATTTGCATAATAGGTATAAATGGACTGGATGGCTGATCGGAACAAAAGTAACACCACTTGGACAGATCATGCAACGGAACATTCCTGCCAAGTTTGGTCCTATTTGCTTCAGTGATTGTCTAAAAGAAGATTGAAATTTCGACCAATCAGAGGATTTTATGGCCACTGGCAGCCATGTTGGATGACCGATCGGAACAAAAAGTAACAACACTTGATAAGGACCTTGCAAGGAACATTTCTGCCAAGTATGGTTCCAATCCATCCCATGGTTCTTGAGAAGAAATTTGTTTTACATATTTCCCATAGGGTCGCAATGTTAAATTATGTCCTCCGCTGGTCGCCATCTTGGATTTTCAATCGGTCCAAAAAGTAACAACACGTTAGCAGCTTGCAATGATCATTCATGACAATTTTCAATTTCATCCATGTAGTATCGGAGAAGAAGATCATTTAAAATTTCAGTCAATCAGAGGCTTTTATGGCCCCTGGCAGCCATGTTGGATAACCGATCTAACAACACTTGGTTAGACCATGCAAATGAACATTCCTGTCACGTTTGGTCCCATTTGCTTCAGTGGTTCTCTAGAAGAAGATTTAAATGTTTACAGACGGACGACGAACGCCAAGTGATGGCAATAGCTCACATGACCCTTTGGGTCAGGTGAGCTAAAAAGGAAGAACATAGAGGATATACAGGGTGATGAGAACACTAAAAGAAGAAAAACAGAAAAGGAAAAGGAAGGAAATGAACAGACAACAGGAATAAGTCTGAAAACCCTAAGAATGCAGCGTTACCGTGCAAAAGTGAAAGCCGAGCGGGAGATAAATATGATGAGCTGAAACAAAGAGATGCAGAAAGAAATAGGAAAAACTGACAGTTAGCTAGTCAGAAGAGAAAGGGTGATAAAAGAGCAACAGACAAACACAGGAAGAAAGAGTGAGTGATAGTGAAAACAAAGAGCTAAGAAAGCAGAAGAAAACAAAAGTAAACCTGTTACACCCAAAAGGAAAAACTCAAAGACCAATAAGAAACGTACCACAATAAATTTTATGTTACTTTGTTGAAATGCTGTTAAAGTTGCTTTTTTTTTATGTGTTATCAAACAGGAGTCTAGCTTTTGATATGAATATTGATAGAATTACATATGAAAGATTGGTGCTTTGTTTGGAAATCTAGTCGGCTTAAGACTCTATGCTTCTGTCCCATCCGTAGACACATTATAGTTGCCAGAAACACAACTAATTGCACTTATATATACACCCTTATTCATATAGGAATACAGAAATACTGAAAGTTAGTTTTATTCAAGGAGAAATAACTTCATACTTCAACTACTTCAACAAAATTCAAGTCAGCACTATAAATATATATCTTAATACTCTCTCTTATGCCTTTGTAGTGGTGTTAAAAGACACAAATTCGAGAACATTAACAATACAAAGGTTTGGAAGTGAGGCAGTTTTGTCTTTTACTTTATTTTTATCACAAAAATAGGGTTTTCAATGATTGTTCAACTGCACCTCCAATCAGATCTTTAAGGTAGTTGATTTTGTCCCATCCGTAGACACTTTTGCCAAAAATTTAATATGGTGTAAATAAAAAACTATATGCAGCTGTTGTGATTTTTTTTGTAAGTTACTTTTGGTCATGTCAGATCTTCAAATTTAAGTTACTCTGGGTTTTGATAGGTCTGTTTTCAGTTTCTAAAGTTATTTGAAAGTATGTGAAATTTGAAAAATTATGGATTTTTTAAACATTTTTTTTCAGCATTTCTTCATAAATAGACTTAACTGGACAATTTCTTCTTCTATTTACGTCTTAACATGTCTACTATAAAATATTGATTAATAAAGAGTGATCAACAAGTGTTATATTACCAAAAAAGAAGTTTTACTAATAGAGGGTGATTTCTCAATTTTTCTGACTTTTATTTTCAAACCCATATATAAAAAAACTAAACAAATAGTAAAGACCGAAATTGTTAGTTTCGTTTCACAAAATGTCTTTGCTATAAGAAAAAAACAGGTAAAGAATATTTTAATAACATTATTTTTTACTAAATGTGACACACAAAATGTCATTATATTGTGTCTAAGGCGAGTATCAGAATTTTAGCTACACTCAAGTTGATCTCTGATGATGTCGCATGCTCTTAAAACTTCCTCCATCGGTCTTTTGACGGGTGCTGATGTTGTATCATCTTCCTCATGGTCACTGGTGTCGTCGATCTCGATGTCGCGTGCTGAGATAATTTCTTCTACAATGTTGTCATCGGTAATGCTGGCGGAGGTTGGAATATTGCTATCGATCGCTGTGTACTCTTCAATGGTAGTACCGGGTGCATATCCAATGTTGAACATTCTAGAAAGTGGAATATCGTCGTCAGGGTCTTCTTCATTTTCGGACTCGGTGTCTACAGCTGAGTTTACGAATTTGGCATGGTGGAAGCAATTGGCGATCGTTTTACTTGTAACGGAACCCCATGCTTGACTTAACATACGGAGAGCATCCAAAACACTAATTGTCAAATCTGTTTTGTTATCAACGGCCCTAATTTTTTTTTGAATGACAAGTTTGCGGTAATTCAATTTTAGATTTCGAATCACCCCTTGATCCATAGGCTGAGTTACACTCGTAGTGTTGGGCGGTAAAAAAAACAATTTAATTGACTGAAGGCCTGGAACAAGTGGATGCGCAGGGCAATTGTCAACTATCATTACAATTGATTTTTTCAATTTTGTCATTTTTTTATCTAATTTATGTAACCAATCAATAAAAATTTCGGATGTCCTCCATGCTTTTCTGTTAGCCAGATATTCTGTTGGTAAAGACTTGACATTTTTAAAACACCTAGGATTTTTAGATTTTCCAATCGTTAATATGGGTAATTTATGACTGCCAGACATATTGG
>MJUT01057482.1:1794652-1809529 GCA_002080005.1 Gigantidas platifrons
ATAGCAGTCATAATCTTTCCTTTTAATATAAGATTAAAACAGTAATATGTGCTTGATGAACATTTTAGACACACTACAAACTAAAACAAAAGAATTTAGTTTGATAGGATGTTCAAAACAGGTTTAATAATGTGTTCAACTTAAGTACCCAATTTCAGGTTTTTTCTGTCCCATCCGTAGACACATGTTTTTTCTTATATTTTCCCTGTTAGCAGATTTAATAACTACATGAGGTCATAGTAAGTTAGTTGGTACATGTATATAATAGATGGTTTTTATTTCCTCCAAAACAAAACAAAATTATGTCACAAAATGTGGCAAAGTCCCATCCGTAGACACATGTCCCATCAGTAGACACATATGTAAAGCACCCATTGGTTCAGATTTTCAATTAATATACTGCAAATTTTGTATTTGTGACTTAATTGTGCATCAATTTGACATTAAAGATAACATATTCTTTTGGGATTGTGATTTTTTTTTTTTTAGAAAAAGCTTTTTTTTTGTTATAAAAATGTCCGATTTTGTTTTGATTTCATTTTTATATTTTTTAAATACTAGTAGCCTAATTATAAGGAGATATTTGATTTTTGGTTGTCCAATTAATGCCACAAAATGATAAAATTATTTTGGAATTCATAACAAACATATTGATTAACAATGAGGGGAATGCTTTAAACAGATTTATGTGTCTACGGATGGGACATTTTCCAAAAATAGGAACAATTGGTGTTTCAGCTGAATGTGCTATGAAGTAAAACAGACAAGATGAAACTAAGAACTAGAGGCTCCCAGGAGCCTGTAATCGTTCACCTGGTTTTCAATTTACAATTTGAGCTCATTTTGACTTGTACAAAAGCAGCAATGGACAATTAAAGAAATTTCTATTTTAGTAACAGCAGCCATCTTGAATGAAGGACGGGGCTGTCGGACACAATTTTGAAAGGGACCCACCCAAGGACCATCCCTGCCAGGCTTGGTGTAATTTGGTTCAGCGGTTTCAGAGGAAAAGATTTAAATGTGATCTTTTATCAAAATATGCCTAATTTGCATAATAGGTATAAATGGACTGGATGGCTGATCGGAACAAAAGTAACACCACTTGGACAGATCATGCAACGGAACATTCCTGCCAAGTTTGGTCCTATTTGCTTCAGTGATTGTCTAAAAGAAGATTGAAATTTCGACCAATCAGAGGATTTTATGGCCACTGGCAGCAATGTTGGATGACCGATCGGAACAAAAAGTAACAACACTTGATAAGGACATTGCAAGGAACATTTCTGCCAAGTATGGTTCCAATCCATCCCGTGGTTCTTGAGAAGAAATTTGTTTTACATATTTCCCATAGGGTCGCAATGTTAAATTATGTCCTCTGCTGGTCGCCATCTTGGATTTTCAATCGGTCCAAAAAGTAACAACACGTTAGCAGCTTGCAATGATCATTCATGACAATTTTCAATTTCATCCATGTAGTATCGGAGAAGAAGATCATTTAAAATTTCAGCCAATCAGAGGCTTTTATGGCCCCTGGCAGCCATGTTGGATAACCGATCTAACAACACTTGGTCAGACCATGCAAATGAACATTCCTGTCACGTTTGGTCCCATTTGCTTCAATGGTTCTCTAGAAGAAGATTTAAATGTTTACGGACGGACGATGAATGCCAAGTGATGGCAATAGCTCACATGACCCTTTGGGTCAGGTGAGCTAAAAAGGAAGAACATAGAGGATATACAGGGTGATGAGAACACTAAAAGAAGAAAAACAGAAAAGGAAAAGGAAGGAAATGAACAGACAACAGGAATAAGTCTGAAAACCCTAAGAATGCAGCGTTACCGTGCAAAAGTGAAAGCCGAGCGGGGAGATAAATATGATGAGCTGAAACAAAGAGAAGCAGAAAGAAATAGGAAAAACAGACAGTTAGGTTACAAGTCAGAAGAGAAAGGATGATAAAAGAGCAACAGACAAACATAGGAAGAAAGAGTGTGAGCGATAGCGAAAACAAAGAGCTAAGAAAGCAGAAGAAAACAAAAGTAAACCTGTTACACCCAAAAGGAAAAACTCAAAGACCAATAAGAAACGGACCACAATAAATTTTATGTTACTTTGTTGAAATGCTGTTAAAGTTGCTTTTTTTTTATGTGTTATCAAACAGGAGTCTAGCTTTTGATATGAATATTGATAGAATTACATATGAAAGATTGGTGCTTTGTTTGGAAATCTAGTTGGCTTAGACTCTATGCTTCTGTCCCATCCGTAGACACATTATAGTTGCCAGAAACACAACTAATTGCACTTATATATACACCCTTATTCATATAGGAATACAGAAATACTGAAAGTTAGTTTTATTCAAGGAGAAATAACTTCATACTTCAACTACTTCAACAAAATTCAAGTCAGCACTATAAATATATATCTTAATACTCTCTCTTATGCCTTTGTAGTGGTGTTAAAAGACACAAATTCGAGAACATTAACAATACAAAGGTTTGGAAGTGAGGCAGTTTTGTCTTTTACTTTATTTTTATCACAAAAATAGGGTTTTCAATGATTGTTCAACTGCACCTCCAATCAGATCTTTAAGGTAGTTGATTTTGTCCCATCCGTAGACACTTTTGTCAAAAATTTAATATGGTGTAAATAAAAAACTATATGCAGCTGTTGTGATTTTTTTTGTAAGTTACTTTTGGTCATGTCAGATCTTCAAATTTAAGTTACTTTGGGTTTTGATAGGTCTGTTTTCAGTTTCTAAAGTTATTTGAAAATATGTAAAATTTGAAAAATTATGGATTTTTTAAACATTTTTTTTCAGTATTTCTTCATAAATTGACTTAACTGAACAATTTCTTCTTCTATTTACGTCTTAACATGTCTACTATAAAATATTGATTAATAAAGAGTGATCAACAAGTGTTATATTACCAAAAAAGAAGTTTTCCTAATAGAGGGTGATTTCTCAATTTTTCTGACTTTTATTTTCAAACCCGTATATAAAAAAAATAAACAAATAGTAAAGACCGAAATTGTTAGTTTCGTTTCACAAAATGTCTTTGCTATCAGAAAAAAACAGGTAAAGAATATTTTGATAACATTATTTTTTACTAAATGTGACACACAAAATGTCATTATATTGTGTCTAAGGCGAGTATCAGAATTTTCGCTACACTCAAGTTGATCTCTGATGATGTCGCATGCTCTTAAACTTCCTCCATCGGTCTTTTGACGGGTGCTGATGTTGTATCATCTTCCTCATGGTCACTGGTGTCGTCGATCTCGATGTCGCGTGCTGAGATAATTTCTTCTACAATGTTGTCATCGGTAATGCTGGCGGAGGTTGGAATATCGCTATCGATCGCTGTGTACTCTTCAATGGTAGTACCGGGTGCATATCCAATGTTGAACATTCTAGAAAGTGGAATATCGTCGTCAGGGTCTTCTTCATTTTCGGACTCGGTGTCTACAGCTGAGTTTACGAATTTGGCATGGGGGAAGCAATTGGCGATCGTTTTACTTGTAACTGAACCCCATGCTTGACTTAACATACGGAGAGCATCTAAAACACTAATTGTCAAATCTGTTTTGTTATCAATGGCCCTAATTTTTTTTTGAATGACAAGTTTGCGGTAATTCAATTTTAGATTTCGAATCACACCTTGATCCATAGGCTGAGTTACACTCGTAGTGTTGGGCGGTAAAAAAACCAATTTAATTGACTGAAGGCCTGGAACAAGTGGATGCGCTGGGCAATTGTCAACTATCATTACAATTGATTTGTTCAATTTTGTCATTTTTTTATCTAATTTATGTAACCAATCAATAAAAATTTCGGATGTCCTCCATGTTTTTTTGTTAGCCAGATATTCTGTTGGTAAAGACTTGACATTTTTAAAACACCTAGGATTTTTAGATTTTCCAATCGTTAATATGGGTAATTTATGACTCCCAGACATATTAGCACATACCATAGCCATTAAACGATCTTTACTTAATTTGCCACCGTGACAATTAACATTTTTAAATTCCAAAGTTTTATCAGGTAACAACCTGTAAAAAATACCTGTTTCATCGACATTGTAGATTTGATCAGGACTATAATCTTGTAGAATCTTAGCCAATTTATTTTGCCCGTTTTCCATTTCAACTGAATTTGTTTCTACAGAATTTGCTTCCCCACAAACACGTTTAAAACTGATATCGTGACGAACCTTAAATCTTTCTAGCCACCCTGACGAACAATCAAATTCTAAATCTGAGATTCCCAATTTTGTTGCAAAATATTTAGCTTTTTCTCTCATTATTTCACCCGAAACAGTTACATTTTGTTCTCTTGCATTTTTAAACCATGTTAACAGATCTTTTTCGACTTCTGGAAATTTAGCACCCCTACTTTTTTTTCTTTGCGACCCCATTCCTCCCGTAAGATATTTTTGTTTTATTTCATCACCCTTTTTAATCCATGTTGACAAAGTTGAAACCAGAATGCCAAAATCTGCTGCAATTAGCTTTTTTGCTTTAACACCCTTTTCTACTGCCATGATAGCCTTATATTTTGTTTCATACGATTTTACATCTAATTTACGCTTTATGCCTTTGTCTCCTACAGCTGACCCAGTTATCCCCCTAGTTTTTACACTGGGTCCTTGGCTGGGTTGTTCAGCTAATGTTATGAATCTGGCTATCCCCCCAGAACTAGGTCCGGGTCCTTCACCAGATCCACTCGTAGAAGGTTTATCACTTGACATTGTGAAAGATATATGAAATTCATAATTTAAAACAGCTTTTTATACCTATGGGGATAATTGTCTCAAAATTCCAATCTTATAATTAACCTTTGTTTTTTACCGACTGTTTATACACGACACAATAGAAGATGTACATGAAATACAATTTCGGCGAAAATTACCTAATTAACATAATCCGTATTTTACTATGACCCAAGCACCACCTGTTTGATTGCCACATCAAATGATATGGGAAAAGTCATAAGAATAAATAACTGTTAGTGATTTAACTGATTTAATTTAATTATCACTTGATTGCTTCATTTAAAATTAAAAACAGCTAGTTTACACATTTCTTTATAATAATAACAACAATTAACAAAATTGATAAAGCTTAATTAACAGAGAAGATGAATGACGCAAGCCATAAATTTGACACTTTGACATCTGTTTATTGAGGTTAATTATCAGTTTGACATAACGAACATTGTTTGCATTTATTTTAATTATTAGTTCGACATAACGAACATGTTTTGCATTGATTTTACCTTTGGGACTGAAAAGTTTCTTCGAGACAACCGAAATTTCGACATATCGAAGTTTGAGATAAAAGGAGTAAAATCAGTTGAAAAGCACTAGGTTTTGTTTGGGACTTGAAAACAAATTTGAGAAAGCCGAAATTTCGAGATAACCGAGTTTGACATAACGAGATTCACCTGTAACTGAAATACTGCTAAGGTTGGCAATACCGAGCAATCAATCAAGCAATGACAAAAATGCTACAAACCTGGTGTTGCAATATTATCTACCAAGAAAAATCTCTTCACTAAATGCCATTCTTGAGTACCCTCTATAATAAAAACACAACATATATTTATTGAAGTTAACTGAATCACATGGTGTATATACAGGTGTTTGTATGTACTATAAATATGTGTTAATGTTTACATATTTAAATACAATGTAGTATTGTCTATGATTGGTTAAAATATACTGTAATGCGGAAAGTGTGGTTTATACGAGTCGACCGGAAATAAATCCATGCAGTTCATGAATTGTTGGGTATTTAAGAGATGTGCTATTTTAGATAAGGTATTCGAAGTTTGCCATTCAAAGTGTGGCAGTCTATAACTCTATAACCCCCCCCCACTTTCCACCCTTTATATATGTACAACATGTACCAGTAACACATATTTTTCTCTCTTGTAGATAGGTTGCTATGGTGTTTTAATATGTTACTTTGAGTCATTATATAGTGAAAAAAACCTGTTTTTGTATAGCGTGTCAACCGAGTTATAGGCCGATACAAGTCAGAATTGATTATTTTGTACTGAACTCTGCTACTTATGGAAAAGCACACCTATCCTATCATGTGCTTGACTTTTATTTTATAAATAATTTTAATTTGTTGAGATGGGCGATTTAGAATATAAAAAGTCTTTTAAACATTTAAAATTGACTGACAACTCTTTACTATAAGCAATAATCTGTATCAATGATAACATATTCTTAACATAAATATGAAAAAGTAGCATTTATGGCCATCTTTAATGTTAAAAAGTTAATTCATAATAATACTGTGTGTTATTTGTTTAGACTTTACAGCTTACTTTCTTATTTTACTCATCATTTTAACCACAGATTCTATAATTGATAACCTTGTTAAAATGGGCTTCATATTGGTAGTTGTTTTAAATGTTTGATGGTGTTTAATGCCACTTTCAACAATATTTCAATTATATCGTGGTGGTTTTATTGGTAGAGGAAATCGGAGGACCCAGAGAAAACCACGACATGTCGCAAGTCAATGACAAACTTTATCACATAATGTTGTACACCTCTCCCTGATCGCGGCCATGACAGCCTCTCGTTGTTTAAAAGGATATTATTTCCATCTAAATGTTTGTTGGTTGCATTATCATATAAATTTCGTTCAGTCGTAGATTTAATGACAAAAAATGAGTTATAGATAAAAAATTAATAAACAAAAAAATAAATTAAAATTGTAAATAAATATAAAAAAAAAAGAAAAAAAAGTATAATAAAAAAAGAACTAAAAAAAAACATAAACATTAAAACAGCAAATTCAAACTATAATTCTTTTTTTTTTAAACAGCAAATTGAAATTATAATTATTTTTTTCTTTCAAACAGACCCCTATACTCTTTTTCTCCTCTTGCATACAAGTTTTCCCCTACGAAAACAATTCAAACATTATCTATTTGTAAATAAATGTCAATTAATACAAGTTTATTGTTAAGCAATATTAGGAAATCAATATGACAAGTTTTTTAAATTTATTAATATTTTTCTTATAATCTAATAAAAAAATTATGTGAAATTATTGTAATTTTTTTTCATTCATATTTCGCTGAAACTGTTGGCTAAATCAACCAGGAGCCCTTTAATGCAATTCTGGCTCATAATAATTGTTCTTCATACAGATTTAATTTGAATAACTAACTCAAGGTTCACTAGCGTCAGTATCTCTCAGCTGTTTATTCATGCACTGCTTGGGTTCAAACAATGTCATACATATACTGTAGTTTCTGAGAATTTTTTTTTTTTTTTGTATTCATATTCCTATATCATCCTATGTTAATCAATGTCTTGTCTTAGAGGCCATCTTGGCTTTCCTATACACACAAAAATTTAAATATTTGAAAAGGATTATCTAATGACTATTACTGAACAGTTTTTTTTTGTTCCATTAAATTGATAGTTTCTGGAAAAAACATATTCATTTTCTCTTGGCAGGCATCTTGGATTTCTCATAGGAGCAAAAAGACATTTGGACATTACCATCAAATGAACAATCCACCCAAATGACATCTGCTGTCAAATAATTCAGTGGTTTTAGAGAAAAAAAATAACGTTTTTAACATTTTCCTCATATGGTCTTATTTTTTAATTTGTCCTGTGGTAACAACCATCTTTAATTTCTGACCCACTAAAATATCAAAATTATGTCAAGAACCATACAATGAATATTCATGAAGTTTGGGTTTAATCAAGCTTGCAGTTTCTGATAAATTATCTATTCACTTTCCCTATGTTAAAACTTCCTTGTTCTTATGGAAAATGTCTACCATGTAACAATTCCCTCTCTGAGAAGATCAGATTTGTGAAATTTCAGGAAATCAGAGTGCATAATTGACACTAGCAGCCATATGTTGACATTCCAAATGGAAAAGAAATCAAACAGAATGCTTTCCAAGTTTGTTTTCCATTTGGTTTGTCAGAAAAAGATATTGAAGAAGAGTGAGAAGTTTACAGAAGCCATGCATGGCACAAGGTCCATGAGGAGGGAAAAAACACATATTCCATCTTATTTTGGAAAAAGTACTTTCCTATTTTTCAAACATTTTCTATGCAAATAATAAGATTTTTATAAGGTGTAATACCACTAAACCCGGGAACCAGCCAAAAAGGATGAATGATAAAGTAGTATGTAAATACAAAATGAATTCCTACATTGTTAGATAAAAAATAAACCCAATAAGATACTGCAAAATACCGAATGTCAGCAGACCCATGGATATTAGGATAATTTTAAGCCCATATTTGATGACCTTGTGGTTTTAAATAAAAATTGATTGCATTGGAAAGAGACCACCTGAATTTGTGTGAAAGTGAAAGTAGGAATTTTGAGGGTAGGCAACTTCAGACTGTCTGTTTTTTCTTATATGCCATTAAATGTATGTTGATTTTTGGAGGCAAGCTTCCAAAAAGGTACACCTTCCATGAGATATGAGGTGTCACTTACATTAAACTTCAGATGAAACCTGTATAAAAGCTCAAATAGATTTTATTTAACATAGAATGCTATGAAGAATTCTTTAGTGGTATTATTCCATAACTGATACATATATTATCATTATAAGAAGTGTAGTCTATGACATATCAGTGTCCATGTGGTATTGGATTATAATATCATCATTTTAGCATTGAAAGTCATTGGTTTCTAGAATGCACTTAAATAAATCTAATTTACACGATTATTTAAAGTTGACCAAATTATCATAATATAAAATGAGAAGACATAAGGGAGATAACTTACCTTGATTTACCTTGTCTCTATTATGTATATAATCTGTTAATCTGAGTGGAACAGGATATATCTGTCTTATTTCATTCACTTCAAAATCCAGAACTTTTTTTGTGGTTAAGGATGTAATGTGTGATAATTTTTTTTATTTGTAAATTTTCTTAGGTGTAAATAGCTTCAACTTAATTTGGTCGTACACAGAACTATTGGTCATTTTTGATCATGTGCTCTTTGACCTTTTGGCTAAACAACACTTACAATAACTACAAAGAAAATATTTGTTTTGAAACTTGGATCTTTGCATTCATTTGAAATCTAAATTTTGTCATTAATTTTTTTCAGCTTGTTTGGTTTTTTTTGTTGGTGACGTCATAGAAAGAATTGAAAAGTTCAGTGTAGCTTTTATCTAAGTACCACTCACTGATGAAGGCTTCACAGCATATTTAGAATGAAGAACAGCAACCAAAAACTTTTTAAATATACATTTATTTAGAATAAGGTGTGAGAAGTTTTGTCATACATATTGTTATTTCTATTACTGATATTAGATGAACTATGTGTATATTGTGACAATATAATTATAATATTCATACAATCAAAAGTGAATGAATATACCGCATCGGTGGCATCATGGTTAGAGTGCTTGCCTCAAGTGTAGTAGATCGTGGGTTCAAGCCCCGGTCGGGTCAAACAAAGACTATGAAATTGGTATTTGTTGCTTCTCCGTTAAACACACAGCATTAAGGAGTAAGAACTAAGACTGGTTGGCTCTGAATCAGGATAATGTGTCCTAGTGGAGCAACATGTCTACTGTGGGACTGTTGTTTCTCCAGTAGACTAAGACTGGTTGGCTCTGAATCAGGATAATGTGTCCTAGTGGAGCGACATGTCTACTGTGGGACTGTTGTTTCTCCAGTAGACTAAGACTGGTTGGCTCTGAATTAGGATAATGTGTCCTAGTGGAGTGACATGTCTATCCTTGGTCTGTTGTTTCTCCAGTAGACAAAGACGGGTTGGCTCTGAATCATGATAATGTGTCCTAGTGGAGCGACATGCCTACTGTGGGACTGTTGTTTCAGTGAGCTAGTACTATAAAAATCCAACTAAGCATGTTGGTCTAGAACAAAGCTGACCTCATCCTCATCATCATCTCATTGAAAATTAACTTGTTCTTGCCATAATATAGCTGAAAAATTGCTGAATTGGCATTAAACAACAATCACTCAAAAGTGAATAAGAGTCAATAGTGACGTCATTCTTATGACAATAAAGTTCAATACTAGACAAGATTGTGTCTATAGACAGACAAGACTTTGAAACTAGTATACCCCATCAACTTCTTTAATAATAAGATCTTTAGTAGTAACATAACCTATACCATTTGTTAGAGGGGCCGTTGTGGCCATGATCATATGGTAGTTGGATTTACAACTACCTATGCAATCAGTGCCCATCACCACTGATGTTGTGGGTTCGATCAGGGTGAGGTGTACAACATTGTGATAAAGTTTGTCAGTGACTTGCGGCAGGTCAGTGGTTTTCTCCGGGTCCTCTGGTTTCCTCCACCAATAAAACTGACCGCAACGATATAACTGAAATATTGTTGAAAGTGGCGATCAAACAAACATACAAACAAAACCATTTATTAATTTGAAACATTCATTAGTGTGCAGTTGGGAAGTACTGTTTACTTCTGGTTGATAAAAGTGACATCTTTCTCTCAGTTAACTTTAGATTTAAATGCATGCTTCATCATTTGGTTAGTAAGTAGTTATTGTCTAATTAAAAATAAGTACTTTTACTGCTATATAACACCAAGAACAAGTTACATTTTGAGGAGATGTTGAAAATGCTAAGAAGTAAAAAAAAAAAGAAAAAAATATTGAAATTCCTGGAAAAATGTATCATAGCTTTAGGAAATATTCAAAAAAAAACAACCAAAAAAACCCCTCTAAATCTAGATAACAGTTTCTTACATACAATCAAACTGGTTTCTGAAGTTCTTTTTACAATAGTTAAACCTGCCTATGCGGTCACCTCTATTAAGCAGTCACCTTCTATTAAAAGGTCAGCTTTTTCTTGTCCTGTCATTAAATTGAACATCTTTAAAGAGGTCACCTGTCTTATAAGGCCACTTTCTATTTGTCCCAAAGGTGACCTCTTAATACAGGTTTGACTGTACAAAGGTGACCTCTTAATACAGGTTTGACTGTACAAAGGTGACCTCTTAATACAGGTTCGACTGCACAAAGGTGACCTCTTCATACATGTTTGACTGTACAAAGGTGACCTCTTAATACAGGTTTGACTGTACAAAGGTGACCTCTTAATACAGGTTTGACTGTACAAAGGTGACCTCTTAATACAGGTTTGACTGCACAAAGGTGGCCTCTTAATACAGGTTTGACTCCACAAAGGTGACCTCTTAATACAGGTTTGACTGTACAAAGGTGACCTCTTAATACAGGTTTGACTGCACAAAGGTGACCTCTTATACAGGTTTGACTGCACAAAGGTGACCTCTTAATACAGGTTTGACTGCACAAAGGTGACCTCTTAATACAGGTTTGACTGCACAAAGGTGACCTCTTAATACAGGGTTGACTGTACAAAGGTGACCTCTTAATACAGATTTGACTGTACAAAGGTGACCTCTTAATACAGTTTTGACTGTATTTTTAATTCTTATTTTTCTCATTTTTTTAAGTAGGATTTCGTAAAAGGATACACAAATCATAAAACTCTGGTTTATACTTGGTTTGATCCCATAAATCTATTGCTGGTATCGAACACTAAAATGAAATAAAAAAAAACATCATAATTATTTTTTCCATTCTTGTCTATGGACATCATGAAGGCATGCAGTCTTGTGGTGATTCAAGTCCACATGTAGCTGGTGTATTTTAGAAATGGAAGTTGTTTTTTTTTAACATCGGTAAGTATAATTTGTCCTATAATGATGTTCTTCAATAAGTATCTGTAAATATTAGCTCAAGAACCTATATAGAATGTTAAATCGAATAAAATTTAGTTTATAAACTTGTGTTCGTGTGTTTGTTATGACGAGTCAGGTTTGTAAAGCCATACCTCGATGACATTCATACCAGGCCAACTGTGGGACTGGGTGTCAAAATTAGGTGGTAAACGGATGTTCATACAATAAAATAATCAAGCTATCAAAACAATGTATCACTTGTGCAATTTTATTGACATACCTGCAAACTGTGTTTTATAATTAATGGTACACAAATATGTTACCGTTTCTGTAAATTTTCAATCAGTTGATCAAGGTTATTTAAAGTGTCGACTGAGCTTCACCTGTGTTGATTATCAAATGGTGACTATTTTATTTGTTCCTAATTGACCAATTCAAGTGTAGAACATTCTAGTTTAATGAAATAGATAATTATTTTCCAGTATAATTAGTATAAAAAGCTTGTTCTCCACATTTATTGTGAGATGTAATGCATCCGTCATTTTTGACTACAACCTTGTGTATGATGGAAAAGCTATATTTAGATATGCCATCACAGTGACCATAAATAAACAAATGTTTAAAAGTATTTGGTTTCGTCTCCTTTGTGATAATAATTTTATATTGTAAACAATCCACCCTTGTGTTTTTTTTTTCAACAAGATACATTTTTAAAAGTATATATATTATTACACAATACAATATTATAACCAACCCCGTGGGAACCCTGGGGTATAGAAATGGGACAGAGAGTTTCTTCGGCTTGAAGGGACATCCATCGGTTGTGCGGGATGTATAAATTGACAACCAACCCGTCCTTCTGATGAGACGTAAATAAAACCGAGGTCCCGTGTTGAGAGATTGCCACCCTCTTCGCACGTTAATGAATCCAGTGTAACAGCTCATTATGAGCATTATGCTCATGAGTGGTCCATAGGAGACCTGTTGCACTGGCAAAATTCTCCGTCCCTACCCATCACATTTCCTTGTTTCGAGTCCCGTGGCGTTTAAATTATTCTCGTCCTGAATATAGCTGAAAAATTGCTCGCTGGACGTTAAACATCAATCAATCAGTCATTCAATATTATAACTGATTTTCGATAACACATTGAATATTGATTTTTTTCCGGATGTTGATCATTTTTGTCCCGGAATTGCACCCCCGTTAGTATACTTGTATTTTTTTATTTAAAAAAAAATAACACCAAGAACATCGATAACATCAGTCTTCTAAAACAGAAATAAATCTACTACAAAATAAGGGTATACTGTAAATAAAATCGTCATTTTCATCAAAATTTTTTTTGCAATGCCAGATTTTTTAAAGTTCATCTTTGTATAGGTCGATGCAGACAAAAGGTCGAAGCCAGCATGTTGAGGAAAAAAATTATCGACCTATCGTCCGTAAAATATGGTACTTTCTTTAAAATAAAAGAAGAAGGTACCGTATTTATTTTTTATATATGACACGTTTGTTCATTATTTATAGCCAACACATGTTTAGTTTGTCTTAAAGGAAATTGTCATTGGTTTAGATGAAAGTATACCTGTACATACAGGTATGAAGCACATGCTTTAGCTAAAACAGAATATGTTTTCATTGAAGGCTAAAATGTAATATTCGACCTTTCAAGGCTCACCCCTTGGTCAGAAATCTAATGTCACGGGTTATACATTTTCATTGGGGTTGATGCTGCTCAATCTTTACTTTCCGGTGTAGTATTTTGCAGATCATTGTGTGTTCTTTTGTCCTTTTTCTTTCAGGAATTGTATTGTTCCGTCTTTTGATTTACGACTTCTGATTATCCCTTTGGTATTTTCAAACTTTTCTTGTACATGAAGAACAATAATCACTTACTGAATGAGAATAGTATGTTCCAAATACATATGCTGCATTTAGTCTAGTTGTTGTGTCAGAACATAATTGAATTCCACCTCCTAATACAGAGGAAATACCCAAATAATCTCCTTTGATGGAATATCTTGCAGCCAAAATTTTGATGTACATTTGTGGATCAAATGTATATTCTGTGATAATACTATCGTCATCAAGAACTCTATCTCCTTCTTGTATTGTTGTGCCATCTACTAAAGAAAAGTAGATCTCAGGTACAAATGTCTTCCTGTTTAAAAAAAAAAAATATCAAGATAAATACGGATTTTTAAATGTGAATTATGCATGATTAACACAAATTGCAACACAATATTTCAGTTATATCATAGAGGTCAATTTTATTGGTGGAGAATCCAGGGTTTGTGCTGTCTGACCTTTTGTCTTTTGGTATTTTGTTTTTACTATTTGTGCTTTTACTGTTGTTGCTTTTGTTATCCAAATCATCCCTCTACTATAAAAATTAGCAGCATGTTATGACCACTAAAACCCATCAGTGGTGTTATGATTAGTGTGCTCGCCTTGTTCAAGCCACGGTTGAGTCAAAACAAAAACTACAAATTTGGTATTCGCTGTTTCTCCGCTACGAGCACAGAATTAAGGAGAAAGAGCAAAGACTGGTTGGCTCAGACCAGGAAAATGTGTCAGAGGGACATGGTCTACATGCGGACTGTTGCTTCAGTGGACTACCACTATAAAATTCCAATTAAGCATGTTGGTCTAGTACAAATTAGATATCATCATTATCTCATGGAAATTAACCTGTGCTCACCATGATATAACTCAAATAAATTGCTCACTTCATGTTAAACAACAATCACTCACTCACTATGATCATTGATTTGTGTATCAATAGATTACAACTTTATAGCACCATCATAATTTGTGTAACCTGTAAAAAAAGATGTTCCTCTAATATATGGCAGTCACATTACACAATACTTACCAGTTTTTTGTCTGTCCTGGGTGTTCTCGTATAAGATATTCCTCTAATATATGGCAGTCTATATTACACAATACTTACCAGTTTTTTGTCTGTCCTTGGTGTTCTCGTATAAGATGTTCATCTAATATATGGCAGTCTACATTACACAATACTTACTAGTTTTTTGTCTGTCCTTGGTGTTCTCGTATAAGATATTCCTCTAATATATGGCAGTCTACATTACACAATACTTACCAGTTTTTTGTCTGTCCTGGGTGCTCTCGTATAAGATGTTCATCTAATATATGGCA
>MJUT01057482.1:1815091-1825746 GCA_002080005.1 Gigantidas platifrons
TACAATCTATATAATAAAGTACAATTAAATCTTCATACAATCTTTTTCAATATATAATCATATAATGTATATTGCAGTAGAGGTTTTGTTTTTTTTTAGAATAGAAAAATGAGAAAAGGGGTATTTTGCAGAGTTTAAAATTGTTTACAATTGATATATGTGATAAAAAAAAAAATGTATAATTAAGAAAAAAAAAGTAGATAAGAATTTTAGTTTATCTAAAAAAAAATAAAATAAATAAAGACATTGAGAAGATGAGGTTGTACTTTATATTGGCATTTATACATGTATGTAAAACTTTTATGGTCTGGCCTGGTGCATTCAATCGATTGGACTATAACACTGTATCCGATATACAAAAGTATTATTTGGATGGATCAAATATTCATATTGTTTTAATTACCCGGTAATGAGTATACTATAAAGTATACTATAGTATAATCAATATAAACAAGAAAAGTATATTTAGATAGACTATATCAGTTAATATTTAATGGCCCCTTGTTGTTGATATACGTAGATTACTTCTTTGTCTGGAGAACTGCACAATGAATACAGCCACAATCACTATGGAAGATGATGACTTTTTTCAAAAAAAGAATATGGGATATATGCCAAGAACACAGCAACCCACATCTTCCACAAAGTGCATTCAAAATGCTAAATTTGAACTGCGTATGAAGCGCTTTTCTGGATTAACCTTCATTCATTGTATGAATTCCCTGCACATGAAATGAACCCTTAAATTGCAATGAAATGATTTAAAAATTTTGATTTAGAAAATTCATATGAAATCTTAATAGAATTGTGCCTTGATTTGTCAGACTGTCGGACAGACCTTCGGAATCACTGTCTGCTGTATGTAGATGAGGATGTTCAGACAAACTGGCATAAATACATTGGTAAAACTTATTTCTTCTGCTGCTAATGACGACCTGTGATGCTTTGATATATACTAGACGTTTTTCTTTCAAATTCACTAACTTTCATTTCTACTTTTATTGCTTAGAACAGACGGATGCCAAGTTATGCCCAATGAACAATATTGATATTGTAATAAAGGCAAGAGGTGAATACTCTGACATATCAATTATAGAAAATCAATACAGATGCACAGACCGAAAATCTATATGTCCCCCAACAAAGTTGGCGGGTCATAAAAACTAAGATAGTAAACACAGTTAATTGTCAAGTTGTAGTCATGCTCATTGTTCTCATAGTCTGACGCTCCATTTAAAACCGAAAAATGGAACGTCATCTTACTTTTAATGTTTGATTTCATCAAAAAACGCATATTTCGTTTTTAGCTGATTTTTTTATGTGTACTCAATTGTGTTTTGCGCATAGGGAGCTACGCCCCTGTATATGAAATGATAAAAAGAAGACAGTTTCTTAGAAATATTCAAGTACTGGGTTTTATCATATCTACAGGTACATGTATTTATGATACTCTTGAAGGTTATCAAAGGAGGGGAATGCAAAAAAATACAATATTATAATTTTCGACCAATTAATTCTAATTTATAGGGCTAATACAGGGAAAAGGGCCATTTTATGCCAAAATATAGGGATTACTGGGCATTTTCAAAAAGATAGGGATTTTATAGGAAATATAGGACTGCTTGAAGGCCTGTATATATAAAAATTTGTTCACGCCACGATATAGCTGAAATACTGCTACAGTTGGTATTAAACACCAATCAATCATTAATATTGCAACATAATTGCTATTGCTATTACATGTATTTGAAGTCTGTAAATTTATTTTTTTAAACTAGAGGTTCACTAAAGCCTGTATTAAAGCAATCTTAATAAGATAAAATAAGAAAGCTTTATTTTGATTCGGCATATTTATGGTGGTGGCCATCTTGAAATTCTGATCCACAGTAAAAACACAAAATTGGCAAAATTGGAATCCATTAATGGCCTTGATGACCATCTTGATATCCTATCAATCCACAGGAAATCATAAAATGGTCATTCCAGCCAAGTTTGTTCCAAATGACCCAATGACCTATAAGAAGAAGAATTAAATGTGATAAGTTTACTAGTGGAGTAGGAACTGCCTACCTTTCCGGAGCACATGAGTTCACCCCCGGTTTTAAGTGGGTTTCGTGTTACTCGATCTTTAGTTTTATGTGTATGTTTTGTAGATCGTTGTTTGACCTTTTGTACTTTTTCTTTTAGCCATTGTGTTGTCTGTCCTTCTTCGATACACAGATTCTGATTACCCCTTTGGTATCTTCAAACACTTCTTACTATGTCAATGATGACAATGGGAAACCAAGTGATGACAATAGCTCAGATGGCTTTCAGCCAGGTGTGCTAAAAATAAGTGTACAAACTAGACCATGCTTCAGACCAAAGGTCCTTGCAAATAAATAATTTTATGAACATCTGGCATTAACATTTGTGATTTACAAATTTCCAGCCCTTAAGTAACAAATCTTTTGATTATTCCTTACCGTTAATGGTACTGTAGTAATCACACCTACAAGATCTGTGGAAGCTGTTGATGAAAAACAAAAGCCACCAGTCTGTAATAAACATAAAACGTACAGTTAGAATAAATTCAATTGAAAATTAGCAATCTATAGCTATTTTCTTCTTTTTTTTTCAAATTCCAACAAGTTACAAATTAATAAATACATCATATAAAAGTTGAATTACTAGAAATATATAATACTACATAATTATATATTATATATTCACAAAAGTATCATGCAAATTAATATTGAAAGTTTTTTTTAAAGAGAATGAAAGAAGAAAAGGGGAGAAGTGTAAGAATTCCTAAGGAGAAAGTGGGGAAACCAAATTTTCAGCTGTGATTTTGGTGTTAATATTAGTGGGTTGTTTTTTTAATATGATAGACTGTCCCATTCATGTTTTATTTAAGAATTGAATGCATTCTTTTGAAGTTTCATTGGGGTATGAAAGCGTTGACCGAAGTACATTTTCAATGAAGCGCAGTTTCATTGGGGCATGAAAGCGTTGACCGAAGTACATTTTCAATGAAGCGCAGCAGCAGCGCTTCATTGAAAATGTACTTCGGTCAACGCTTTCATACCCCAATGAAACTTCAAAAGAATGCATTCAATTCTTATAATTATATTTAAATCACACCAAAATTTAATATAGTTGAATTTTTCGTTGTGAATTTTATTTGTGTTAGATTATTTGCTGTTGGAAATTACTACGCCGTTGATTGTTTACATCTGACGTCATCATGGAGGCACGTGCAAGTTTGGGTTTGAGCTTCATTGGGATGTGAAACATCTCTTTCATAATCATGTGACCACTTCATAACCAATCATATTGTAACATTTCAATGAAAAACGGAAGTAATGTAATTATTCAAATATAACAAAGTAATCATAATACAAAATAAGATCAATATAGTACACCTTCATAAATGTTCCATGTTTGACTAAACTGGGTAAGACATTTTGTTTCTAACGGCAACCTTTTTGTCAATATTATACATGGCTTTCAATTTTTCTTGTAATGCTTGGAAAGACAAAGATTTTTTTAAACATATGTATTATAGATGTATTGCTTAATACAAAGATAAATCATGTTATGTGGATCTCCTTTACATACTCTTTAAGTTTTGTTTTGTTAAAAGTTATATTAATATTATGAAAAAGAAACCATCTATTGACATCTTCTATTAAAGTCTTTACAAAATTACAGTTCCACATAAGATGTTGGACAGTTTCTGTTTCGGTGTGACAAAAAGTACAGTCAGGATTGTCAATTATTTTAACTTTTGACAGGAAATGTGTTAAATTTGTATGATTGATATTTTTTTCACTGTTATTTCTCCAATTTCAGAGGTACTCTTGGTGTATAATTTTTCATAAAAAGATTTAACTTCATTTAAAATTTCAAACTGATTATTGATAATGGTCTCATCTTCCTTTTCGACTTTAGGTATTATCTTACTTGGAAAATTTTGGGATTCTAAGCCACAGAAATAAATGGTTGGTCTTTCTCCTTCATCTATCCACTTTGCTCTGGATCTAACCATTTAACCTTTTACTTTGTTTTTATGATAATTTTCTAGTCCCTTTTTTATATTTTCTAACTTTGATATTTCATTTTCAATTATATTATTTCCATTTGAGCTATTTCATTTCTTAATTATATTTCTTGTTTTTCATTTTCTCTTTTTTTTTTTGCAACTAGAATATGAAATTGTCTTTCCAAAAATCTCCATTAACAAAGTTTCAAGCAATATTTGACCGTTGATAGTAAAATGAATATCTTCATTGCTAACATTATCTATTTCATCAAAATTATAAACAAGAGATGAGTATTTTTTTCTTTTACCATATTTATATAATCTATATCGTATAACAAAGAGTTATAGAACTTCCACAAATCTTTTCTCCTAATGAATGGATTAAATTCTAGTTCTAAAATTATCATAGAATGATCTGATCGATAGCTAGGTTCCACCTTTAATACAATTTTTCAAATTGCTTAATATTTTTTCTGTAATAAGTTTAATATAGCCATTTTAAAAGGATTTTTTTTTACACCATGTGTATCTATGTAAATCTGGGTAAAGTTCCCTAAAGGGATCAATAAAAGATCTTTCTATTAATTGTTCTAAAACAACATCTCTTGATTTTGGATTATTTACATGTAGGTAGTTTTGATCGTCTAGATCCAGATCAATAACAAGGTTGAAATCCACAAAGATTATATAGTTTGGGTTTTATAGCTATTCATTTTAAATGTGGCAAGTAATTTGAATAAGAGATAATGTTTGATTGATTGATTGGTGTTTAATGCCAACTTCCGCAATATTTCAGCTATATCGTGGTATAGATAATGTTTGATGATCCATCAATATATTGTTACTATCTTGCATATATGCTTGGACAAGATGACAGAGTTTTATTACACAATTCATATGAAGATGCTGGATTCATATCGATATGGGCAAGTTACAGCAATAAATGTAGTAAAAAAATGAAATACCTTTCGGTTATCAGGGCATGTACAGTCAGTTGGAGCGCTGCTAATTTTTAAATAATCTGTACAACGAACACATCTGAAAGAACACATTAAAAACAAATTCTATCATTTATTGCATCAAGTTTAAAGATGTGCAATTATAATTGCATAATTAATTTCTGTGTTTTCATGTTAACATTAAGAATGCCAAACTTTCATAAAATTCCAAACTTTTTCGATACTTTTAATCCGAATTTTTTCAGGATATTTAATGAGAAATGTTTAATCAAAATATATACAAAAGGCTGCATTCAGTTGATTCTTAAACAGGAGGTTGGACTTTTCCATAAAAAATGTTAAAACTGCTGAAATTGTTTTTTTATCCTGCAATATTGAGTTATTTTTTGTCATAATAAATGGATTGAAATAAACTGTTGCTTTATTATGATAGCGTCATATTAACACTTTTCACATGAGCCTAATAAAGCTATTAAGCCACACCCCTGTCATAATAATACTTTTCACATAATCCTAATAAAGATATTTATACTGCAATCGTTCTATTTGAGCAGTCAAAATGCGTTGACAGTATATTTACAAGTGATAAACGGTCACTTATAACATTTAGAAATCAGTTGGGGCCTCTTTGGGGTAACTTAACTTTTTAAATAATTTGAATATTGGTAGTAATATCCATTAATGTCACTAATGATTGCAGTATAAAGACAATAACAGTGCATTGACTTGACATAAAATTTGATATACATATTCGGCACGAATCTGGGAAAATGCTTGGGAAACCCTCGCATTTTCCCCCGATTCTAAGCCTCATCCGTATATCGATTATATGTCAAGTCAATGCACTGTTATTGTCTATTAAGCCATGCCCCTTACCAGAACTACTATTGAGGTATCAATGGGGTTTCCGTTATCTTTTTTTTTTAATTATGAAATTAAATAACATTTTTTTCCAAATTTTATTGCAGGATAAATACAATATTGGTGTATTGACGGTAAGTATAGAATTGATGAGGCTCAGCACGAAACGAGTGGAAAGACTTGCTAAAGCTTGTTCTTTCCCCCGTTTCTCAGCCTTGCCACATAAATTCGATATTTACCGTCAATACACTAATATTGTATATTTATTTCTCTGTTAACTCTTCTGCAGTAAAGCTGGGAAATGGTTACCAAATAAAAAATTGCTATTTAAATTTGCTGGAAAAAACTTTAGTCTTCTTTGAGTAAAATGGTTGCTTCCTACCAGGGATAATATTTTATTTTGTTCAGTCTTATTTCCTTCTATTACCTCTAAGTAAGGACCAACACAAGTACTAATTGCTATATGAATATTAATTTGGTATGGTCAACGTGAAGAATACAGTGTCACTAGGAAGAAAAAAGAGAAGACTTGTATTTTTTCAAATTCTTTGACATTTCGTTTGCTATTTTTAGAACGGGTACAATATTGTCTATCGCAAGGGAAATAACTCCTATAAAAACATATAATTTTAGAATCAAACCGGGAATGTGCAGAAGGTCAGTATTAAATCTATAATAAAATTTGCATACCTATCGCCATCAGGATTCAGCCATGTATTTGTTTGACATCTTCTGCAAGTTTGTTCTGCTAACTTAGTTCCATTTAGTTCTCTTTCAACTAAATTAATAATAAAAACAAATTGTGCTTATAGAAATTAAAAGTTTAACAATTAATAGTACAATTGAGTCCTTTTGAAAACTTGAGATTTTATAATTATTCCTTACATATTTCTGCTGTTGTCGGATACATTGTAATTGTTTGTTTATCTATTGATATAGCAGGAACATCTACCAACTTCTAGAGCTTTCATGGCTGTGATTGCTTGGAAGCTGAAATATTACATCTATAAGCAATCAGTGCCTATTGCCACTAAAGTTTTGAGTTTTATTCTGGCTCATGGTGAAGGTGTACTCAATACAATTCTAAGAGCTAAATTTATAAGTGACTTGGAGGCCATTGTGGCCGTGATCATATGGTAGTTGTAATTATGCAATCAGTGTCTATCAGTGAGCTAGCACTATAAAAATCCAACTCAGTGTGTTGGTCTAGAACAAAGCAGACTTCATCATCATCTCATTGACAATGAACTTGTTCTCGCCATGATATAGCTGAAAAATTGCTGAATTGGCGTTAAACAACAATCACTCACTCACTCTTACCTGGTGCACTTCTAGATACTGGATCACAGTTATTACATTGCCCATTGGTTATGCCAGATGAACAAGAAACACAATTCCAACCATCTGATGATCTGACCTATAAATAACAATGACGTAATATGATGCAAATTGACAACAACAAAATCACACATAACACACTAATTTTAAAAAAGCTTAAACCGACATCTGATATATGTATGACGACAGTAAAAATAGTATCATGTTCAAGTTGTGTATACCAGTAACAGAAACTTCAAATTTTTCATTAGCAATTACTATACATGTACAACAATGTACATGTATATGATTTCACTCTACTAAACATTTTTAAATTTGGATAATAATTCCATAACAGGTTTAGGTTTATGGTGTTTAATGCCACTTTCAACAATAGTTCAGTTATATCGTGGCTTCCATAACAGGAAGTTTGATGGGTAAGAGACTGGGAATTATAATATCAGTGTTAATTTTGTTTGCCAGAATAATATTAATAAATTTAATTAAATACAAAAGTATAATACAAGTTTTTAAATAAAATAAGTTTGACTAGCATTTGCTTTAATGAAAATGTAAAACTATGGTGGGTTATGGTGTTTAATGCCACTTTCAACAATATTTCAGTTATATCCTGGTGGTCAGTTTTATTAGTGGAGGCAACCAGAGTACCCAGAGAAAACCAACGACCTGTCGCAAGTCACTGACAAAATTTATCACGTAATGTTGTATCGAGAACACCAGACCGGAATTCGAACTCACAACATTAGTGGTGTTAGGCACCGATTACATAGATAGTTATAAATCCAACTGCCATACGATCACGACCACGACAGTTCCTGAAAATGTAGAACTAACACAAAGAAACACTTCATTAGAATGTCTCTTAGAAAACTAGAACTAACACAAAGAAACACTTCATTAGAATGTCTCTTAGAAAACTGTTTGAATTATATAGCTGAAGTTATTAACTATTGTTTTGTGTCCTAGTCCATTGATTGATTGTTTAAGTTGCTTTTCGTCCATTTCCAAAGACTTTTCATTACCAACTAGGCAAACTAGTGTAAATCATTTTAATCAAGAGTGTCATGTGCGAAAGTTTTCTTTGTTAATTGCTTTAACACAGTCAGATTTCGTTACTGAAAACCAAAATATTTACACACAAGAAATTTGTATGAACAGTTTGTTTATTGTACATTTACTACCTCACATGAAGAGAGCTCATCTTATTAGCAAGTTCTTTAAAACAAACTGGTATCATGTTGGAATCGTTCTGTTGGAACTTGAATCTATTGGTAGATCATAAACCAACAAAATATTGTGATGCATCGTTGCATCATTACACCCCTATTATTTATTCTCTATGATGTGTGAGTGAGTGAGCGATTGTTGTTTAACGCCAACTCAGCAATTTTTCAGCAATATCATGGAGAGAACAAGTTAGTTTTCAATGAGATGATGATGAGGTCCGCTTTGTACTAGACCAATACGCTTTGTTGGATTTTTTTATAGTTATAGTCCACTGAAACAACAGTCTGTGGGTAGAAATGTAACTCCATTCTGACACATTATCCTGATTCCGAACAAACCAGTCTTTGCTCTTACGCCTTAATGCTGCATGCTTTAGCAGAGAAGCAGCAAATAACAATTTCATAATCTTTGGTTTTACCCAACCGGGGCTTAAACCTACAATCTACCACACTCAAGACGACCACTCCAACCATTACACCACTGATGGGGTTCTCTATGATGTGCCACTTATAACAATATAAAATACCATATTAACTGGACATTTCTCACATGACACCTCTCCTCCACCAAAGTTCCTGGTATATTTGTATTCTGGCTGACATATACAGTTCAGACCTGAAAACATGAACTATAATTATAAGCATAATATATCAAATGCACATTGCATCATTTCTTGTTTCAATATTTTCAATTCTCTTTCATAGCTAACTTAAATGTGGTATTATATCACTTATGGATTGTTTTGGCTTTATTCAAGATTTATTTAATATCTCTATTCTAGGCCCTTCCTAATGAAGGAACAAGAGTTCAGTTGTAAAAAGCGAATCTCTTCTTTGCAAAGAAAATCGCTGCCAAGTTGTTCCATTTCGGTTGAGCTATTTAGCAAAAGAATATGTGAAAAGGTTAATAGACTACAAGCAGACATCAGTTGAGTTTAAAAATTAAGGTCATATTTTGATCCTCTTCAAAAATTTCAATTTCATTGACAAAAATTTAAGAGAATGTACATTGTGAGTGAGTGAGTGAGTGAGTGAGTGAGTAATCATTGTTTAACGCCAATTCAGTAACTTTTCAGCTATATCAATTATCATCATGGCGAGAACAAGTCAATTTTCAATGAGATGATGAGGTCTGCCTTGTAGAAGACTAACACCCTAGCTGGACTTCTATAGTGCTAGCTCACTGAAACAACAGTCCATGGATATACATGTCACTCCACTCTGACACATTATTCTGATTCTGAGCCAACCAGTCTTTACTCTTTCTCCTTAATCATTAAGTTAATGCTGTATGCTTAGCGGAAAAGCAACAAATACCAATTTGATAGTCTTTGGTTTGATCCGACCGGGGCTCAAACCCACGATCTACTGCACTCGAGACGAGCATGCTAACCATTACGCCACCGATGCGGTTACATGTACATTGTTGCTGTGGTCTTATTTAAACTCTCTGTAGAACACCTGACGCGTCCACTTTGAACACAAATATTAAAACATCAAGCTTTGAACTATTAAGAAACAGCAAAAAAAACTTTTGTCAGTGTACTTTTATATATACCTTATTTGGACCATCTTATTTTATGTCAATCTCATCTTTTCTACCTTAACCTAGTTTTGGTGTAACCACGGATTTCCTTTATATGGAGGAACATTAGTGATTTTATATTTAATTTGTATACAGACTTAAAACAATAAAATTCCAATTAATGGAATGGACTGTCATGGTTGTGATCATATGGGTAGTTGGATTTACAACTACCTGTGCAATTACTTAGTGCCTATCAACACTAATGTTGTGAGCTTGAATCCCGCTCATGCAGAGGTGTACTCGATACAACATTATGTGATAAAATTTGTCAGTGACTTGCGACAGGTCAGCGATTTTCTCCTGATACCTCGGTTTCCTCCACCAATAAAACTGACTGCCTTGATATAACTGAAATATTGTTGACAGTGGCATTAAACACCCAAACCCTAGCCCTATAACATTATTTGTAGACTCAGTTGACATGTACATGCAAGTAGAAACCCATGTTCTAAAGTTTATAACACAAGATCTCCAACCTTAACTTTCACAATCAAAATATTGTGAGGTACAAAAATGAGTTTACACCGGAATGAGGAAAACATGAAACAAGATGACAGTATAATATTACTCACTGTCTGTATCAACCACCAGCATATTGCCATTATAGGAGGATTGAAAACAATAGAAATATTTAAATGACATGTCTTTACCCCTTCCGA
>MJUT01057482.1:1828548-1841786 GCA_002080005.1 Gigantidas platifrons
AAAATCAAAAATCAAAAAATCAAAATCAAACAAAAATTGTAAAATCGAAAATTAAAATTAAAAGAAAAATTGTAAAAAGTGAAAATTTATAACAAAAAAATAATAGCAATTATATCAAGCTCTAATTTACTATGTTCTGAATTTTTTTTATAAATTTGGAAACATTTTACCAGGCATGCGCCGGAAAGTAAACATCAGTACGTTGATGGTTTTCTGTAACAGAAGAAGAAAAAGCAAAAGCAATTTTAGTTGAATGTTTTATGCCATTTGCTGCTTGTTTTTTAGTATGTGCTTTTTTCTTACTTGTGCTGATTAGTGCTTTTATTTGAAAATTTACATGAAATGCTTAAAGTTTTAGTTGTATGTGACATGTCATTTGCTGCTTATTTTATGTATGTGCTTTTTTATGTTCATTTTCTTTCTTATTAGTGCTTTTATCTGTGCTTAATTTGCTTGAAATGCTTAAATTTTAGATGTATGTGTCATGTCATGTCTTATCCTTTGCATGCTCTTATTGTTTTAATGTTATGTTTGTATTCGGTGAAAAGCTCTAGAGAGCTTATGTTATTTATTATGTATATGTACCGAATCAAAATAAAGCTTTCTTATCTTATCTTATCTTATCCACAAACCCGGAGGTAGACTTATTTTCTGTTACGCGGCACGCGACTGGTCAATTCTTTTCCGGAAATTTGCCTTGACCAATCGCTTGCCGCGTAATAGAAAATAAGTGGTCGACCTCCGTGTTCGTTGACAATCTGTCTTGGGAACATATAGTCGGGGGTATATATGCAAATTAGTACGAATATGAGAGTAAACCAGTGGCACAACCGAGCTGATGGGGGTCCACAAGGTTAGTGCATTCCATCCGTTTATTTTTCAGAAATCAGGGAAATCGACAATAATAAGAAATTTAGCAGTACGCCGCCATTTTCAGTGATTTTGTTTCTTACCTTGAGTATTTTTCTAGTATTCGTGTGGACCCAGGACCCACAATTAAATAGAGGCCCTACATCGTTACTAGCCCTGAAAATACGTACCCCCGTGTCAAACACGGGAAAATTAAGGTCCATCGGTCAAATGCCTGTGACGTGTATATCCATTTTTCAAAGTAAATTTAAGATAAAAAGAGACGGTTTTTATTTCCTTATTGTAAGTTTTCCATTCTTGGATAGTGACATTAATTTAGCCCCATCATATGGCGTTTGTAAACATTTCTAAATTAATTAGCTTTACACGGGTTTCTAACTTTAATGAGCGCAATCTCGGGATAACAGAAAAACGCTTAAACCAAGGATACTGCTTGAAATAATAAATTATTGAAAACTTTCACAAAAAGGCTATAGTTTACTCTTTAAGGCAGGTTTACTTTGCTGAAAATATAGACAATCTGCTGGTAGAAGTAGTAAGTTAGTAGGTCCAACTAGCAGTTAACTTAGTACATTTATGATATCGTATTCTTTATTATATGTTCAATATTTGATTCAAAAAAGTTCTGGTCCCCTACGAAAACCATTAATTTCTTTGGATTTTCATGATTAATTGATATTAAATCTGTTAGTAGCATCAGTTATGATTTTGTTGGTCTAAAGACAAATGGTCTTTAACCAACAGATATAACATTCTTAGATAGTCAGGGCCCGTATGCATAAAGCTACTTAAGTTAAGATTTTCCTTAGAAAACACTTAAGTTAAGGTAACTCCGCCCCTTTTACTTAAGTGGTATGCATAAAGCTCCTTAAAATAAGAATACACTTAAGTTTCACTTAAATCTAATGTACCTATTGAGGTATCTTAAGTATGTAAAATGCAGCAACTTCGAATCAATTAACAACGAAAAATTGTCAATATCGTTGATATTCATATTTAAATGAATAACGGATGGATATATTGTCCGAAATATCTTTATGGCTTTAATTATTAATTAATTCATATCTCAACAGAAAGTATACGTAACTTTTCCGGCGCAGTTTACTTGATTTTTTGCGTAAAAAATATCAATATTCGTTGTTGGAACCACAAGTCTTGTTTTTCAAATTAAAAATGTACCGGTACACGTATAATATACATGTACATACACGTGTATAGTATCTTATGACAAGCGTGAAATTCATGCTATGTAACATTTTCATTGATTCTTTGTACAGGTCTGCCCATATAAACTCATTTCAAAATTAAAATTGTCACGTACAATGGTTCACGTTAACCGGTATCGAATGCTAGAAGTTAGGACAGGGTCCCAGTCAGCGGACAAAGATGTCGAACCTGAGGCGTGGAAATGTAATACATGTAAGAAAGACTTAAACAATGCATCAGACAAAATTGTACAATGTAAATATTGTAATAACTATTATTGCTGTAAATGTCTGGGTCTCACAACATCGGAATATCAGAGTTTCAAAACACCTGCATTACATTGGTTTTGCCCCTCCTGTGAAGAAAATGTAATAAAAAACCTAAGGACGGACAGAGACATTGAACAAAGATGTGCAGCTTTTATGGAAAGAATGGAAGAGAGGGTAAAGACATTAGAAATACAAATAGAAAAGAAAACTGACATAGAGAAAGTAGAAGAAATTGTAAACGAAGCAATTGGAAAAGTTGGGAAAAGTGAAAGTCCTGAAAATTTAGTGTCTATAGAGGAAACAGCTGAGAGAAAGGTATCCGAAATTAGAGAAAGTACTCTAAGAGAGAAAAATATCATTATTCATGGTGCCAAAGAGGTGGACAATACGGATCCAAAGATTAGGAAAGAAGTAGATACTGATTATGTACACAATCTTACCAACTTTCTAGACTCCGATGAAAAGGCTGTCAAATCCGTAATTAGAATTGGTAAAAGGATAGAAATGGCCGGGGCGAAAAATAAAAATGACGAGCAAAGCGAGACACTAGAGGCTAGTGGAAATCAAATTAAAACCCGACCAAGACCAATGAAAGTATCCTTCTCAAATACAGAAGCAAAAGTAAATTTTATGAAAAATTTGAATAAACTGAGGGAAATCGATGATAGCAGTCAGTTTCACGGGATCAGTGTGGCACATGACATGACAAAGGCCGAGAGAGACCATAATAAGGAACTTACAGGAGAGGCCAGACAACGCAATGAAAATGACAAATCGGGGAAATACCGCCACATAGTAAGAGGCCCCCCGTGGGCAAGAAAAGTCATCAAAGTGAGGCTCAAAGAAAATTAAGGAGTGATAAGAGTGTAAATAAAACTGTAAATACGTTAAGTTCAGATGTTAATGGTGGAAAGGATTTTAGCGTTTTATCACAGATAAACTGCATTTATACAAATGCGGATAGTTTTATGAATAAATTTGATGAATTTAAAACTCGTTTTATAAATGAAGACTCAAATCCACAAATAATCATGGTTACAGAAGTATTACCCAAAAATTGCAGATACAGCCCAGCAAAAGCGGAATTTAACATTGATGGATATGATTTATTCCCAGAAAAATTACCTGCACAAGATAGCAGAGGCATCCTGATGTATATTAAACAAGAATTAAAAGCAGTTGAAGTAATATTAAGCCAGAGTTTTAAGGAGTATGTACTAGTGAAAATAAATTTAAAGAACAATGACAAGTTATTAGTTGGTTGTATATATAAGAGCCCTTCGTCAACGGAAGAAAACCACTGTAAGCTAAATGAGTTACTGTTGGAAACAAGCAACTTAGGAGATTCATATACACACATATTGTTGACAGGGGATTATAATTTTCCGGACATTAACTGGGACTCATGGACAGCAAAAGAGAAATTAAGTTCAAATTTCCTAGAAAGTTTTAGAGACTGTTATTTCCAACAAATGGTAGATCAACCAACAAGATACAGAATAAACCAAGAATCATCAATATTAGATTTAATATTGGTAAATGATGGAAACTATATCCAGAATATCGAATATTTAGACCCGCTAGGACATAGCAACCATTGTGTTATAAACTTTAGCCTCCAATGTTATTTAAAATTTGAAAACCAAGAAGCAGAGAAGTTTAACTATTTCAAAGGAGACTATGAAAAAATGCGAGATGAACTAGATATAGACTGGGAACAAATCCTAGGGGACAAACAAACATCAGATATGATAGATATATTTATGGAGAAATTGTACCAGGCCATGAAACAACATATACCAACAAAGCGTACTGGAAGAAAAAAGGGAAACACTCCTTTAAGCCCGGAAGCGAGACTATCAATTAGGAATAAACACAGGAAATGGGAAAAATATAGACAGAAAAAAGATAACGAAAGTTACAGAGAATACACGAAAGCGAGAAATAAGGCAAAGTCAATAATCACGAGAGAAAGAAAGAATAAAGAGAAGCAAATAGCCGAAACTGCAAAAACCAACTGCAAAAGTTTCTGGTCATATGTCAACAGTAAGAGAAAAACTAAGTCAGGAGTATCAGAATTACACACAGTCCAGGATGGTAAAACCGTCATTGCAACAACTGATATTGAAAAAGCAGAAATTCTGGCTGAATATTTTAGCAGTGTATTCACAAATGAGAATGACAATGATATGACCATGTTAGAGAATGTACCCTTCAAAGAAAGATCAAGAAACGAAAACTTTACTGTAAAGGAAGTAAATAAACTGTTGAAAGAGTTGAATATCACAAAGTCGCCAGGGCCAGATCAGATATACCCTAAAGTGTTGAATGAATTAGCAGACACTATTGATAAACCACTTAGTATGATTTTCAATGAATCATTTAAATCAGGGAAAGTGCCAGAGGGATGGAAAGTCGGACAAATCACAGCACTATTAAAAAAGGGGAGCAAAAATTCAGCATCCAATTATAGACCAGTAAGTCTAACAAGTATAATCTGCAAAATAATGGAAAAATTAATTAGGAAGAGAATAATTGAGCATATGGATAGATATAACTTATTTAGCAATAAACAGTTTGGCTTTTTGGGTGGCAGATCAACAGTCATACAATTACTGAATTAAAGTGCTGGACCAATGGACCTCCATTATAGACGAGGGTGGGGTTATCGATACTATCTATACTGACTTTATGAAAGCCTTTGATAAGGTACCACACAAACGACTCTTAAATAAGCTGAGCTCATATGGAATTAGTGATCAAACATGTAAATGGGTTAGAAATTTTCTAAATGAGAGAAAACAACGAGTGCAGCTTAACGGATCGTTTTCCAAATGGCATGATGTGACCAGTGGTATCCCTCAAGGGTCAGTTTTGGACCCGGTGTTATTTGTGATATTCATAAATGACTTACCTCTAGAAGTAAATTCTGAAGTTTACATGTTCGCCGACGATACCAAGCTTTATAAGGAAATAGAAAGCCAAAGTGATGAGGAGATCTTACAAGTCGATATCAATAAACTGTTTCAGTGGAGTGACAAATGGCTATTAAGATTCCATCCTGATAAATGTAAAGTATTGACATTATCTGGCAAGAAACGAAAAGACAGAACAGTAGATTATACAATGCACACATACTCCGGTGGAGAAGTTCATCTTGAAAATGTAGAATGTGAAAAGGATATAGGGGTTACCATAGATAATCATTTAAATTTTGAGAAACATATACAGAATCAAGTAAATAAGGCAAATCAACTGGCTGGGCTAATACGAAGATCCTTCAAGTATCTAGATATGAACTATTTTTGTTTGTTATTTAAAGCACTTGTTAGACCCCACATTGAATATGCTAGCAGTGTATGGAATCCCTACAAGATGAAAGATATAGAAGCCCTGGAAAATGTACAGAGAAGGGCCACGAAAATGCTACCAGATATGAAAGAATTATCATACGAGGAACGCCTGATAAAACTTAAATTACCAACTCTGAGATTTAGAAGATTGAGAGGCGATATGATTGAAACCTACAAGATAGTCACAGGAGTATATGACAAGAGAGTAACAGAAAACATATTGCCATTAAATCAGAACATACATCAAAATACTAGAGGGCACTCGTTGAAATTAACCAAACAAAGATCCAGGTTAGATATTAGGAAATACTATTTCAGAAATAGAGTAGTGGATGACTGGAACAATCTACCGGAGGAAGTAATTTCGGCTAAAAATGTTAAAACATTCGAAAACAGGCTTGACAAATTATGGGAAGAACATCAAATGAAATATAATTTCACTCAAACCATCAATGGAACCGGAAGAAGACAAATTATAAATAGAATGGAAAAAGTAGAGCTAAATATAGAGGAGCAAACTGATCTCCTGCGTTTGGAAAACACTTAGGTAGACTTAGGTAGACAATCTAATTAAAATTAGCTCTACCCACTTGCTCCCCCCTTTTTTTGGTCGCTGCGTGGTAGCGCTACGAATAAAAATAGGGGGGGGGTGAACAAGTGCGTATAGCTAATTTTAATTAGATTGGAAGTTAGGAGGGCTATGAGAAGGGAACGTATCTTTAGAGATGGAACTAATCCATTAGAAATATATGATGATTTTGAATTATTTGAAAGATTTAGATGTAATGAAACCTCAGTTTTTTCGTTAGCACATATACATTGTCCCATTTTTTTCTGTATTTCTTTGGCGTCTCTTTTTACTGAATTCCCGGCTTTAATTATATTTGCAATTTCCTTCCATGCCCTATTTTTGTCCGCAGAAGTTATCGATGAGGAAAACTTTGCTTTTAAAATAGCCTTTCTTTTCTCGCACTCCTCCAACAATTCAACTTTTTCTCTATCTGTCCAAGTCCTTTTAGACATTTTTTATTTTCAACAGTCACGAATAGTAAAATTCAAACACACCCGACCTTGAATGCTTAACCGCACAAAGTAATAAAAGCGTGCATTATATATCTATTAAAAAATTAAAGCGAAATTACGAAGGATGAATAAATATAATATTAAACGGTAAATGGAGAAGAGTTCCGATAATTACCACTTAAGATTTCCTTAGCTAAGTAAAAACTTAAGTAGGTATGTGCATACTACTTAAGATTTTCACTTAACTAAGGGATTCCTTAGTGAAATCTTAGTTTAAGTAATACTTAAGTTAAGATGTTTTATGCATACGGGCCCAGTTAACACGAGCATTCATTGACCCTGTTGCAATGTATTGTCGGTACTGTCATCGATTTTGTTGTCATTCGTCTTTGTGATAGTATACTCATATGGTCTTTTTGAGGAGAAGCGATACATAATTTGTTTATTGCTGCTGGAGATTCAGATAGATATATATCAAGAGGGAAGGGTTGGGATCCTATTTACCGGTTTCCGTCACATTTTTGGAAATTTGACGGTCTCAAATATCCATTTTATTAGCTCCGCTACATGTCGACAAGTGAAACTCTATTTTCAATAGTAAAAGCTCTATTGACACCGACACTCTTCATACAACACTGTTATTACTTAGCGGCTTATAATTCAATTATTATATATACAATGTAACACGTTTCCCATCGGATAATGTTTGCCGTCAAATCCATAATTGACATGTCGTAAAATAAGGTTTCTAGCGCGAATGATCCGCCATTTTGGACTTCAACATGCCAATTAACGCAATAGAAAACTAGAGGCTCCCAGGAGCCCGAATATAGCTCACCTGGGTATAATAACAACATCAGTCAACCAGAGGATCCCAGGAGCCTGAGTATAGCTCACCTGGGTATAATAACAACATCAGTCAACCAGAGGCTCCCAGGAGCCTGAGTATAGCTCCCCTGGGTATAATAACAACATCAGTCAACCAGAGGCTCCCAGCAGCCTGAGTATAGCTCACCTGGGTATAATAACAACATCAGTCAATAAAACTTGATAACTTCTGTCAAAAAATAACAAATGTAGCCCTCGTCATTGCAGACCCCCTCTCAAAGAAAAATTGGGCAGGTGTTCCCCTAGATACGATAACGTAACCCTCATTCCGCTTGTGCTCCATTGAGGGTTACGAATCGGTCCCATTCAACGTAATGGAGCAGCGCCCGGAGTGATTCACACCGGGCGTTTTTTTTGTCCTAATTCTGTTGTAAGTGGTTGCAATAATTAACGGGGGTGAAAGATAAATATATTTAGGTAAAGCTTGAGGTGTTAAGTAAACGCTGCATCAATCCATGGTAGACATCAGGGGCGGATCCAGGGGGGGGGCAAGGGGCAAGGGTGCACCCGGCGCGCGCCCCCCTAAAATTGGAAAAAATATGATTTTTTTTTTGCGTAGAATCATGATTTTTCACACGAAATACCCCAAAAATTTTCGCGCCTCGCTCCACTCGGCGCGATTATTTTAAGTGCGCCCCCTAACTTGAAATCCTGGATCCGCCCCTGGACTTGTATCCATCTGAAAATTTGAATGCATGAAATCTTCTTTCTGTCCGACATTTTGTTTACAGGTTACTATCATAGTTTCACGTGCACTTGCCTCGTTTTGGAGATATCCTTATTTGGATCGATTGGCGTAAAATCATAGTAAAATCGTAGTAAGTTTTCCATATTTGGCATATATGGATAGGTTCCGCTCATCGCGAGAGTCTACGTAAGGTGTGATGGCGGACAAACAAATTTTTAGAATAAGGAATCGATCTTGAAGGTAGAAACAGGTATTGTAACACATTTCTTATCACCATTACTTTAAAATTGTAGGGAATAATAAGTTATGACCACATATGCAAAAAGAAAGTTGAAATATTCACGGAACGAAAATTTTATAATTTGCTCCATTACGTTGAATGGGACCGATTCGTAACCATAAATGGAGCACAAGAGGACACAATTTTGAAACTAGACACCCCTAGTAATGATTCAGACCAAGTTTGGTTCCAATTGGTCTAGTAGTTTCAGAGGAGAAGCTATCTAGATCTTTGAAAAAGTTTACGACGGATGACGACGGACGCCAAGTGATGGCAATAGCTCACCTGGCCCTTTTTTTATTAAACATATTTTATTGTTAAATATTTTAACAATTGGATTGGACACAAATTATACCAATTTACAAGGGTCCTCTCCACATAATAAATAATTACAATAGTACATGCGTCAGCAATAGTAAATTACAATATACATATACAACATTATAAATAAATTCTTTGAAAAATGAAGAAAATGGAAACACAACAACAAAAAATACAAAACAAAAAGCATGAAATTATATAATATAAGCATGTTTGACCTTACTTGTATCTGAGATGGAATTGATAGATGAATTAAAAAAAAATACATATTGGAGGGGGGAGGGGGTTGTGATCATAAATGGGTAAAATGTTTTGTTCGTTTGATGTAAAGTTGTACAGATTTGAAAATTTGTAGATTTTGCATCTCAGTTAAGGTGTCATCGCCAAAAAGTAGGACTTCAATTTTTAGTTCATGAAGAAAAACTAGTCTTAATTTAAATTCTTCTCTTGCTTCGTTGTAAAGACAACATTCTAATATAAAATGAATTGTATCTTCAAATGCACTACCACATATACAGCCTGGATCATTAGCCAAATGCACACGAAACAGATCAGCATTCAAGCTACTGGATCTATGTCTCAGTCTAGTGTGAATTATATTTAATATTCTACATCCAGTATTGTAAAATTTGGGGGATTTTATTGTTTGATTTTTAGTTGCCCTTTGGGCCAGGTGAGCTAATAAAGACATCATAGCATAGCACCTTCATCCCCGGAATTCATTGGGATTCGTGTTACTCGATCTTTAATTTGATGTGGATGTTTTGTAGATCGTTGTTTGTCCTTTTGTTCTCAATTTTTCTTTTTGCCATTGTGTTGTCTGTTCTTCTTCGTTATACCGTAATGGATTCTGATTACCCCGCCATTGTGTCGTCTGCTCTTCTTCGTTATACCGTAATGGATTCTGATTACCCCTTTGGTATCTTCGAACTGTTCTTTGAAATAATTTCTTGTTGTGTTTTATCCAAAATTGAAGCCTACACACATATATTGTGCAAAATCATGTCGGTGTTAATTTAATTTTGGCATTTTTTTTATACCATTTCTTAAGCCTTAATAGAAATATTGTTGTATTGCATTAATAAGAATAACAGTTTCATATTTGAAGAGTTGTCGGTGTCAATTGGAGATTTGACGGTCATCCATTTTACTATCTCTACATCAAAACTTTTTCAAATTACCTATTGTACATGCCAATTAACTAAATATTTACTAATTATATCATAAAAATTATCAATTTGACCCCATTGGAAATAAGCCTTCGGGCTAAATGTGTTATCCAAGGCAGTCATGCACAGTTCTTAAACCTATTTATTTTATTTTATGTAATGTTTTTGTGATGTTTTTTGCTTTAAAAATGTATGTGCTTGATAGACATTAGACAATATTCTGTATTCTGTAGTTGAAGTTCTGCCAGTCAAGGCACACCTCCTGGTAATAGGAAGAATTTCACGGACTATCCACCACTACGCGTTATTATATACAACCCACCACCAATTGTTATTAACTTATTATTTACACGATTTTTAAATGATTAGAGTTTATCACGACATAAAATATAACATATTAAAATCTAAAACACTAAAAATAATGTATAGTGAACCTTGTGTACCCCAAGACCACGAGTGACTGACATCTACGTAAATATGATGACAATTTCTTTCAATAGATCTATGTAGATTTTAGCAAAGCATAGCGTTTATTATGCAGGGCATACAAAAGTTAACGACAGATAGGTTCCAGACTGTTACTAATAGAATCAGTTAAATTTGTATCTTCATCACCAGCCACATATGCGAAGGGGTTAATTATTATTTCTAACAGATTTATTTTTCCGCATAATTTCAGTTCAGCAAACATACTGCTCACCTCCTGTATATTTATTTGCACAAACACATTTACAATAAATGGTTATGGCGAACATTGACAATACACAATAACAAATGATTATGGCACTGAGTTAGGCCATGGGAGTGACAATAGTTTATACATGTATAAATTATACATTATACAATCATGGTAAAAAAGAATTACACAGTTTTTCTTTTTAACAAGCATTCATCTATATCATTAACAGTTGTCTTTAATAGTATTCAATAATGTAGACAGAAGCCCTCTTGATAAGGAACGTGAATTCCAATTTGAGTACATTGCCCTTAGTTTCTGAATATAGCTGGTTTATAACTTGAACAATTTAAAATGAAATGTTCTTCGTCTTCAATTTCTCCCATGTTACATGACAGACAAATACGATTCTGTTGATGGACTTGAAAATATGGGTACAGGTCAACTCGTACCTTTACCAACTCGTTCCCTACCAACTCGTACCCCATTTTTACCAACTCGTTCCCTATTTTTACCAACTCGTTTCCTACCAACTCGTACCCCATTTTTACCAACTCGTCCCCTATTTTTAATATGATAAACTTTTGAAGTTTATGATAAACTCGTACGTTTTTATTTCAGAAAAATCACACATATATTCTGTAATATTTCAAGAAATAAATATTTGTTTATCATTACATTTGTACATGTATTATTATGAAAAACTAATTTAGCACTAAAATTGTTGTAAACCTTCGGTGCACATTCGCTAGATGGCAGTACCAATATATTTTTTCTTGCTACGCCTCTGTGATATATAAGGTTGCAGCTTTCAATATCGTTATATTTCTAATAAATGAATAAAAACAATAATATTATTCTGTTATCTAACAACATAGTGGAGCACAAGTCAAATATATTTATATACCATGTTTACAAAAGACTGCTCAGACGCGCTAATATGGGTCACGGGTCACTGTGAGTAGCATGTGTAGTCACGTGAACAGATACGGTGTTGAAAAAACTGTCGATACTCATAAAATATTGATAAATGCAATAAAATGTTATGTTTGTCTTCAAGAAATATGATAAACAAAACCATGTGTGAAGTTTTATGACGAATTATCTCCGATTTCTATGTAAATTTACGAGTTAACGTGGAGAATTACCCACAAGTAATTTTAGCGATGTATTTTTATCTTGGACAATGAGCGTCCTGGATCTGGAATATTGTTGATCATTGATTTAAACAAGAAAAAAGGGGGAAAAGGTGGGGGGTGAATTTTATTTGTGAATTTTACATTTAAATAAATGTTATGTTTCGACAGTCTAAAGAGCAAAATAAAAATTTGTTGCGACTAAAGCTTAAATCAGCGTTAAAAATTGAACAAATAACAGTGGTTTTGTAAATGAGATTTATTTTAAATAGAAAATTTGAATTTATTATTCATTAATTTATTATATAAAAACACAGGACCGGACTTTAAGCAAACATAATAAACTAGGATTATTTGTTTTATTAAAAAAAAATCCAGGACCCCTGTGTCCATGAATTTTTTTTTTTTAAGTTAAAACATGGTATATAATAATATGAAATATTGACATCCACACTTGCCTTTTGGACAGCACATTTCTGTGTCTACACATGCCCTCAGGCAACACTTGTATATATGATAAATATTGCCTGATAAAACTAATATACACTGACAAATAGTACAAACTATCAATTATATAGCATTACACTATATATACACAAAACATGATAAAGCATAAAAAACAAGAATTATACGGTAATGAGATAAAACCAGAATTTGTAAATGTACATGATAAAAGTGACACTAAAAATACTTTTTCGGTAGAATATTACAGGTTCGCAATGTTAAATATGGCAAAAATTAGGGTGGAGTTGGTCACACAGAGGGTACAAGTTGGTAAAGGTTCTTGTTGATAAATAACATAACATTGGCTACGAAAATACATGAAGAGTTTATATTGAGGATAGCGTACGAGTAGGTAATGAGTATTTGTTGGTAAAAAAAAGCACAAGTTATGGGTAAAATAGACGATTGTTAAAATTTTATTATTCATCACTTTTGTGGGACGTTTTCAGACTAGAGGAGGGTTTTTGTGTTTTTAGAAATAGGCTTATATATCGATCTCGGATTGAGTTTTTTGGTAATGTTTGAAGTTGTTCAACACTGTTTATAACGAAAACGTCCCACAAAAGTGATGAATTAAAAAAATATAATAAACAGGGGGGGTCCACAAATCGGGTACCTATCAGTATGGTATGTTCTATATATTCATTACCTACACAGAATCATCTATATAGAAGTTGGACCATTGGGAAAATTGTCAGATACATATTTTTTTCTGCTGAAGACTACACAAATACGAGTTATTACAATTGTTGTGATACTAGACCAAAGCACAGTAACATTTCAAAAAGGGTGGGGAGGGGGTTATTACAATTTGTGTGGTCACTTTAGACCAAAGCACAGTAATATTTCTATAAA
>MJUT01057482.1:1859478-1875112 GCA_002080005.1 Gigantidas platifrons
CGGGAACTGAATGTTGATGTTGGCTTCAAAACAAAAAAGATAAAGATGGAAAGGACACGGATGTTGTCTTCGGAAGGCTATATATATATACAATGTATATCATTGGATAAAAGTTCATCGTCAGATCTATTAATAAGTGTTGTAAATTTTTTCAAGAGTCACATTCCCCTTCCGCGAAAAAGACCCCATATAGAAAAATATTTCCCTTTTCCAAGGTATAAAATTAAACCCACAAATGCACTATATTTCACTTTGACTGTCACATTGATTTGCTTGCCCCTTCAAAACAGATGTAGTGTCTGGTAAACAGTTGATGGGAAATAAAATAATAATGTAATAGAATGTAAAACTGGGTTGTTGCATGTTATAGTAGTAGCTCCTACACCAACTGTTCTTTCCATTTTTGGCACTATTCAATAATTATATTAGTAGTTCCCCCTATATGTGAATAACATATTGATGTCTCTGGAGTTTGCTCTCAATTTACTATTTCAAAGTTTGACATCTTTTTCTAGAAGTATACTGATATTTTGCAATTGTGCATAGCATACAAAAAATCTACATGCAAGCATGTTCAATCGTTTAACATCACCTTTGGTGCTTTCATTTCATATTCCTATGCCGTAGCGCTACAAAAAAAGTAGTAGAGTTAACGGAAATATTGATTTATCAATTCCTTTCGAATGGTGTAGAATAAGTGACGATATCCAATCAGATTACGAGTTATTGATAAATTCAAGTAAGAATAGAATTATAGTACCGTAAGCAAAAGTTTTAATGTACTAATTAATTAGATATACACCATTCTCTTTGTACATTTTCTCTTAAAAAAAATTTTAAGATGAAGCCTCATAAAAAGCATGCACTACCACTTAATTAACTCAAAGGACCATTTATATCTTATACAATGTTCTCGAGGTACATTTGTCATTTCATGTATTTTACAATTTAGAGTTTGTATTGACAGAAACACAAAAATATAAAATGAAATCATCTGTAATATTGTCATAGAACTTTTGTTTACAATTTGCCACCTACAGCTTTGTACATAATTTTTTTTAGTAGCGGTAAGTTGAAATGCCTGAATAATGTAACTCCTCGTGCAATGTCAAAAGTTAAAAAAAAGTTGAAAATCAAAATTCGAGTTGTATTTTATTGATCTATTCTATATTGTAAACTTAAAATTTCTTATCGGTTCAAAAGTTGTATTAAACTCAATTAAATGCTTGGAAACCATTAAATTATAATTTCTCACATAATGAATCGGGACTCGCCACACTTGACTTGGTAAATCAGGGCGAAGTGAGGGAAAACCTGGGAGACTTCTGGAAAGCTTGATTTATATTAACGTTGCTTTCCCTGCTACCACATGTCCCCCTAACTTTCACAAAACAAATGTGCTGCTCAGCAATCTTAAAAAAGATGCAGTAAACAAGTTTGTAATAATAAAATATTAAATATCAAACCCTGTGCAAGTCAAATTTCAGGAACATTGGAGTTCCTTATTCGTGAATATTGAAGAAAGTATGATTATTGGTGAAAAAAATACTGACTTCCAAAGACTGACAGGGTGGCTTAAACTTAGCCTTATGGTAGGAATATAAGGATGATTTCATTGAAACCGGGGCGAACAAGTTGCAGAGCCTTGTGAATATAGACTTTTTAAAGTACACATCTGTAGAACAACAAAACTATAAAAAAAAAAAAACCCAAACAAATAAAAAACCAAGAACATTAATTAACAGTTGCAATTACGACAAAGCAAAATCAATAACATTGATTACGATAATAACCAACGAAAACTATTACGCAATACCAAAATTCTGGATGAACTATGTTTTTGCATCCATGTAACTGAGGACAAAAACTATACAAATCGAATGAAAAACTATCGCAATAAAAATCAAAAATGAATTTTGACACAATATATTAATGCTAAATAGGAAATCAAATCAACATAAATGATACGTATGTAACTAGCTCAAAGTTCCTTAGTTCCAATGACTGCTTGTTAAAGGAACCTGTAGTTTCCACTTGCTTTGGTGTAGTTAGAAACGGAATTAAGGGAACTACAACAAATGTAACATCTGTTTTAGCTTATTGAATATAATTATTTCTTAAGTTATCATTTTACCAGCATTTCAATAGAAAATGTTTGTCATCTCTTATTAGATTACAGGAATTTCTAAGTTTATATTGATAATAATAAAGTTTGTCAAATTCTGCAAAAGATGTATGGTAAACATAGACAATGCTTTCAATCAGTATGCCAGTATCATACTATCAAATTGCTTCAGAGTGGCTGGTGGATGTGGACATAAAGACACAATATTTTCACTTTGACATCATTTGTCCAGAAGCTCCGATGAGCGAATTCAAATATTTACTTTGGATAGCTTCATTGTAAAATTATTGACCTTTGATCAGGTTATTAAAACCACAACTAGATAAGAAACGACTCATTGTAAAATTATTGACCTTTGATCAGGTTATTAAAACCACAACTAGATAAGAAACGACTTTTAATCCATTAACAAGAAATGCATTTATTTTAACCTTTGGTTCTGTGCCAACTGTTGAGACAGTGTATCGGAGAATGCAACTAGAGCATCAGCCAATAGAAATCAAGCTAAGCTAGATGTTATTAAAAGATAAAGATAGATACAAATGTATGTAGAACAAAATACACAAGATGAGACACTGCTTGCAGAAGGTTACCTTAATTTGGAATGGCCATGCATCTACAAGGAGATGAAAACAACAAGAGTTCCCTAGTTAGAGAAGATGGTCTTAAAAATGACAATCTAGATAGAAAGAAACTACATAAAAAAGATTAAGCAAGATATTTTCTCTAGAACTAGCATTAGATTAAGATTTGTATACACTGAGTTCTAGTTTAACATGGGCTACAATGTAAAAAATATTTTCCTAAGAACCAGTAATTGAAATGCAAAGATAAATGGCATAATTTATCATTTTGATACATTCAAACATTGTGAGTTCAAACCCCACATGAAATATAAATCTTTCAATTATGACAGTTATACATAACCTTCTTCATTTCTACACACACATTTGAATAATCCTAATCCATGGCTATTATATACAGTCAAGCCTGCTCATGTGGTCACCTGTATTAAAAGGTTGCTTTTTTCTTGTCCTGTAATAGAAAATTTCATATAAATTGAACCTCTTTTAAGAGGTCACCTGTCTTGAAAGGTCACTTTAACTTTGTTCCAAAGATGACCTCTTAATATAGGTTTGACTAGTGTAGTCAAATCAATTGTGATAATGTATGTATGTACATGGTTTTATTTTAATAGCATCTTGTATTCAAGGGCCAGTCTTCACACTAACACACCTGCGCGAAGCTCGGAACAAGTAAAACTGGATTCGGACAAGTGAAAATTACGAAAGAATTTATTTGAATATATAGAATTTTTTTTCAAAATTTGGCTTTCGGGCAAGTTTGTGGAAAAAATTTAGACAAAGACTGAAGGTCTTGTCTGTAATTTGTAATGTTTTACAATGTATGAAATAGTTCACCTTTAAAAAAAGAGATAACTTGAATATTGAAGATTACAAATAACAAATCTGCCTACATTTTTTGTGTACATGTACATGTAAGGGCCGTCGTGATCGTATGGTAGTTGGATTTACAACTACCTATGCAATCAGTGCCTATCACCACTGATGTTGTGGGTTCGAATCTCGATCAGGGCAGATGTACAGCATTATGTGATAAAATTTATAAGTGACTTGCAACCAGTCGGTGGTTTTCTCCGGATCCTACAGTTTCCTCTACCAATTAAACTGACTGCCACGATATAGCTGAAATATTGTTGAAAGTGACGTTAAACACCAGCAAACAAACAGACATTAAATGCTGTGATTATATGTGTCTCTTGGTAGCTATAGCCTCAAGACACCAGTAATAACATACATGTATATACATGTATGATGGGTCAAATAAAACTTAATCTTGAATTTAACAAGAATGCCAGGTTTGTATGAATGCTTTCAGAGCTTTTATTTGAAACAGAAAATATAAAGAATTCAAATAATAATATCAAGTGGAACAGGGGGCCCGGGTGGCTCAATGAGTTAGGTCGTTGGATCTAACAGCTCATACATGCCTCACCAATACGGCGTGGGTTTGCGCCCAGCTTTGTAAATTACTAAAAAGGGTGCACTCGACTCGCAGCCGCAAGTGATCAAGTTTACCAGTTTCTTGCCCAGGGTCGGTGGTTCTCTCCAGGTACTCTGGCTTCCTCCACCACTAAAACTGGTCGCCATGATATAGCTGAAAGTGGCATTAAACACCAAAATTCAAATGGAACCAAACTTTGAAGGGATGGATTTCATATTTATGCATGTACATTTGAAATGCGTCGGTTCCGGGATACTGGTATTCAGATAATACCGTCATGTGGCTTCCATCACCATGTGACTAAAATCTAGGCATCTTTTGTTCAAAATGGCCTGTGGTCTTTCAGTTTTGTCGGAAATAGGATAAATGTTACATATTTTTCCAGATTGGGTTTCTTCCTACTGTCAGATGTACACCCCCGAACCACGCACCAATATTTGCTGGATGACTTTTCAGATCGTTTTCCTCGATCCATTTCTACCTGCAGTGTCGACTGCTAAAAATGCCTAGATTTTTTATGAAGTCACGTGATCGGTGGTACGAATTCTTCCTCCAAGTCAGGAGAACGTCTTATCATGGAATCGTCGTATTGATGATGGATAAAATTTTGATTAATCTTTAAAAAGGATATTTTCTCTGGAACCTGCATTAGATTAAGATTTGTATCAACTGAGTTCTAGTTTAACATAGCCATGGGCTACAATGTAAAAAATATTTTTCCAAGAATCAGTAATATATAAAAATAAATGGCATCATTTATCATTTTGATACACCGATTCAAGCGTCGTGAGTTCGAACCCCACTCAGGTGAGGTGTACTCGATAAAACATGCTATAAAGTTTGTCAGTGACTAGCGGTACTCAAGTTTCCTCCACCAATAAACATGACCGTTTCCATATAACTAAAATATTGTTGAAAGTGGCGTTAAACACCAAAACCCTCAATCTTGCACAAATGATGATCACAAGGTATGTGGGGTCTAATGAGATTTTTGCATAGGCTTCAATATGGAAAAGAATAAAAAGTATTCTCAAGAACCAGCAATGGATATTTAAATTGTATTTTGAATGAAACAGAATTATGAACAGTAATCATGGTAATAGTTGATTATTATTTTTTATCATGTGAACAAGACAGTCCACTTTTGTTTTGGTGAAGTTTCTCCATATTTGATCATGTTAAGTTTAAAAAGCAGATAAGTTGATTTCCATTAGTTATTTCAAAGCTGCCACTGGAACGTACCAATAAATGTACGGAATTTGACGAATCTAGGAAGACATTTTTTTGATTTTTGGTGAATCGCGTTGATCGAAGCACATTTTCAACATGAAGCGCAGCGTTGATCGAAGCACATTTTCAACATGAAGCGCAGCGCTTCATGTTGAAAATGTGCTTCGATCAACGCTTTCATACCCCAATGTAACTTCAAAAGAATGCATTCAATTCTTATAATTATATTTAGATCACACCAAAATTTAATATAGTTGAATTTTTCGTTGTGAATTTATTTGTGTTAGATTATTTGCTGTTGGAAATTACTACGCTATTGATTGTTTACATCTGACGTCATGGAGGCACGAGCAAGCTCTGGTTTGAGTTTCATTGGGATATGAAACATCTCTTTTATAATCATGTGACCACTTCATAACCAATCGTATTGTAACATTTCAATGAAAAATGGAAGTAATGTAATTATAAGCTATTGGTTTTCATCATATTTAGTTTGCCTTGAATTGTTTAAATTTCACAAGCAGGACAAGTGTATTTACATAAAACTTTCATTATTTTTATCAAGTTGAAATTTAGCTCATGTAATAGAAAAACTTGCATCTACATTCATTTAGCTTAGTTGTAATATTGAAACCATACTTCAATGTACATGTACATTTTGTATTGGGGAGATTTGATTTATTGAGAGATATGTTAAAAGCACTGACTCAAATTATGTCAAGACATCACAAAATTGATCATGATTCACATTTTGTTGAGACGACACAGAAATAGATTCACAAGACAGCACAATTTGTTGACAAATACAAAAACTGGTTCACATTGTGTTGAGACGTATCACAAAGAACTTATTTACATTTTCGCGAACATCTCAAAAACTGATTCACATTTTCTTGAGACATCACAAAACTGATTCACATTTTCTTGAGACATTTCAAAAACTTGTTCACATTTTCTTGAGACATCACAAAAACTGTTACATTTTCTTGAGACATTGCAAAACTGATTCACATTTTCTTTTAGAAACATCACAAAAACTGATTCACATTTTAACTAGGTGATAATATTGGATGCTCTATCTAAGGCAAGGGAAGTAATTTCCTGAAAAAAATATTGATCAAAATGCAAGATCACAAATGCTTTGAATGTTAATTATATGCTTAGGGTTATGCTTTAAATGTTTCTTATGCTCAGGCATAGGTACTATAGTTGATTTTGGCTATCCTATTTAGGGCCTTTGGTTTATTGCTCCCAAACAGTTTCAAATTATTTGGCTTTCTAATCTTTGGATATTGATATATGAGCGTACCTCCGGTTATTCCAGAAACTTGTCGTGCATAGTAAATTTGATATATATGCTTTTATGCTGAACACTCATGTAAGGATTGAATAATTGTTTTTCTTATCATTTAAACACTTGTATGTAGATGTACATGTATTATTTAGAGGTCAAGAACATTTAAATCTAAATACCATCGGACCTTCCAAAAATAATGCCATGATATTGCTGAAATACTTCTAAAGTTGTCAATCAATCGATCTTCCTAAAAAAAATATGGCCATCATCATGTGCATAGAACTTTTTATATAATTCAATCATTTATTAATTATGAAGCAGTTTATGAATGATAGTATTCAAATATTTAATACATAAAAATGAACATGTTACATTTCAGTATCTCTCTCTCTTTGCCAGCTTTTCCACAGATGTTTATTCTACGATTTGAAGGGAAACAGTAGACACTACAGATCATTGAAATTTAATTGTCTGCAGAACCTATTCCAGCTAACAAGAAGAAAACTGGTAAAACCATCTTTGTTTGCCTTGCCCTTGGTATATGTAATTACAAAACCTGTGTCTATATAGACCCATGACATGCGTTCTCCTTAATTGAATATTTGCAAAATAATACAGCCCTATATAGCCCTAGCTGTACATGAATTCCAATATGGTAGAGTCTAAGGCTATAAATTTCAACTAGAATTCTAACTACATGTAGATCTTGATACAATGTTCAGAATTCTAACTACATGTAGATCTTGATACAATGTTCAGAATTCTAACTACATGTAGATCTTGATACAATGTTCAGTGTAACCTGTCTAAACAGAACCTCCTTTTGGGAACAACTTTTGTGTTCAGTTTATACAGTTTTAATTGACAAATTTTCTACATTAGGACTTTATTTAAAGGTTGGTTCGTGATTCAGTTTGGACAGGTTTCACTGTATAGTTGAACATTTAATGCTAATTTTTCACATGATGTTTATATTTACTATTCAGAGAGATCGACTTGATGATCAACAACTATTGAAAGTGTTAAGTTTAATGGTGCTTAACGCCACTTTCAACAAATTTCAGTTCAATCGTGGCAGTCAGTTTTATTGGTGGAGGAAACCGGAGAAAACCACCAATCTGTTGCAAGTTGCTAACAAACTTTATTGCATAATGTTGTATGGAGTACACCTTGCCTAAGTGGGGTTCGAACTCACAACGTTAGTGGTGATAGTGCCTAGGTAGTAATAAATCCAACTACCATACGATCACGACATAGACTATTGAAAGTGATCTGTTGTTAGGTTGAGAAAAAGATATCTGGTTGTCTATTCTCTTTTGTTCAGCTTTATTGTTTTCGCTGAATTTCAGATTTCTACACATGTCCATAAATTACCTGGTGAAATAAATTCCAGAGTTGTAAAAAAAGTTCCCTCATTTCTTACCTGGTGAAATAAGTTCCATAACTGTGAAATAGATTCCACTGATGCATGAAAATCATGAATTGTGTTCATTTAGTTCAAATCAAAACGAGATAAAAAAAAAACAAAAACAAACAAACAAACTAAAAGACAGTCATTCATTTATGACCGATAAAATATAAGAAAATGAAAGTTAATCATGGTGGAGAAGTTTGACATATACTTAACATAGTGTGTTTTTGATTGCTATTAAATAAACCAAATTAATTATAAGTATTTGCTTTTCATTTAGCCAAAAGACCTAAATACATGTGTAATATTGTATATAAATTCATATTTATTTTTAATACCATTTGGAATCTTACACCATTGCCTGCTAATTAATCAAATATTGGAGAAAACAATTAAACTTTGTCTAACAAAGAAACTAATAATTGTTTTTGTAATGTTCATTCCAAAACAAATTTCACTGTTGGTCGTGAAATAGATACTAGAACAAATTTCACATAGGCGGAATCAATTTTCCTATGAAATATATTCCAGAAACTAATTTTTCATTAAAAAAGTTCCGACAGCAAATTTTCTGTGAAATATGTTCTGGCGGAACAAATATTTTGTTATACATATACCTTTAAGAAATCAGGAGCCTTAAATCAAGGAAGGACAGACAATACAATGGCCAAAAGGACAAACAAAGATATACAAAAGCACTGCTGAAAACTAAAGATTGAGCAACATGAAACCGGGTGCTCTGGCAGGTTAAACTGTTCCTGCTCCACATGTGGAATATGTCGTGTGTCACAAACCTGATGATAAGTCATGAATAAGAAAATGACTGGATTTTGATTACAAACGGAACATAAAAATTGACATAACTGTAGGTCCAATAGAGGTTAGGACAGTTTAAGGCCACTTTCAACAATATTTCAGTTTTATTGAAGGCACGGTTACAAACTTTATCACATATAGTTGTATAGACATGATGGATGACCACAGACAGGAATTAAAGTTACAACTGTAGTGGTAGGCACTGATTACATAGCTAACTATATATAGGTGTAAATCCTGTAGACTACCAAACAATTATGAGGCTCCTCCATTTGTGGTAATGTGATTAGATCAGATGTACTCAAGTTGACAGGAAATGTATTTTCATATTGATGGAAAAACCAAGATTTAACATTTAACATTTGATCCTTTGCTAAAAAAAATAGTTGAAAAGTATACTGAGAAACTGGTAACCCAATGGAACCCTAACTGTTTTACTATTATATGGTCTTAGTCAAAGGTTAATGTGTTTTTTCTAGAGCAGAAAATCCGAAATCTTTTTATGTATTTTTTTATTTGGGGTGGGGTGTTGATAAGCTAGTTTCTAAGGAAGATAATGGGCCTCTATTTTAATTTTCTTTCTTTAGCTACATTGTATTCTGATAGCAATAACAATATAATGCCCTCTTTAATCAATGCAGAATTTGCTGATAGTTGTGCTATTTTGAAGTACCAAACTATTTAATGTATAATGTTCTTGATTTTAGACTTTTAAAAAGTTGATGTGATTTGTTATATTCCAGATTTTTCACTTTCTATCAGTTTTGTTTAAGTTTTTCAGTCAAAAAATAATAATATAACAATTTACTTGAACATAAAGAAAGAAGTTAAAAGGCCATAATTAACTTGCTACTAATAATATCAAATTTAAAAAAAAATGGTTTTGATAAAAAATAATCAAAGGAGATAACTTTTGTGAAGTATTTACAAACTTTTATACACCTAACAGTATACATATAATAAAAATTAATTATTAATACAAATTACAATAATTGATTGAAATTCAACCATGGAATGTTTCATTTTCTATCCAGAGTTGTCGTTCCTGCTATGCTACACAACATCTCTGTCAATGCCCATTTTACAAGATTTTTGTAAAACTTAGAAGAAACAGTAAAAAAAATGTACTTAAAATTCTTTTAATTATTGTAAATATCAATAAAGATGAAAATAAATCACTCATTTCAAATCTATTCTCTCATAAAAATGATTTGTGATCGTTTTTAATTTTTACCTCTGCAAAATAGTTCTCCAAGAAGTGGGGGGAAAATAATTTTTAAGAGAGAGAATTGATTTGAAATGAGTGATTTATTTTCATCTTTATTGATATTCACATGAGCTTTTGTCATCACTTTGTGTTCGTCGTCCGTCCGTCCATCATCTGTAAAAGTTTCACATTACATTCTTCTCCTCTGAAGTTAATTTTGTTTGGCCAATTGGAACCAAATTTTGCAGGAATGAATGTTTAGAAGGTCCTCGTCAAAGTTCTTCATGCCATTTTGATAGGACAGAAAACATGGCCGAATTAGGCATTCTTGCTTCTAATTGGCCATTATCCCCCCCCAAAATGTTTTCTTCCGAAACCTGTGTGCTGGTTAACATTGGAACCAATCTTTGCAGGAATGGTATTTGGAATGTTTGCATTGTGACAAAAACATGACTGTCAATTGTTGTTTCCAATTTTAAATTTTATTTAAGCATATATACACAAAAAAATTGTTTCAAAATTGTCTTTAGAAAAAAAAAACCATTGATATATATGCATGTTGTATTGTGTAAAAGCATTTAGATTTACCTCCACTGAATTTTTTCTTATGAAAAAAACATCTGTCCCCAAACTTATTGGTGAATTTGTTGACAATCACTGTTTAAACTTTCTTTTGATAACACTTCAAATTAGGAAATTATTGTAGATGCATAATAATGCTATTCCTAAAATTAGTGGAAGTGTTGTTACAAGTCAGCTGTCTGAAGTCACATGGGTTTCTCTGAACATTGTTTCATGCAATTAGACACATTAAATTGGCAAACATTGTGGTCAAGAAGGTTTACATTTTCACAAATCAAATAACGGGCAAAAGATTTAATAATGTTTTGCCATTTTCAATTCTACTCTAATATTGTGTCCTCTCTTCTCTTTTTAGCTCACCTTGCCAAAGGCAATGAGAGCTTATGCCATCACTTGGCATCCGTTAACTTTTCACATTTTAATTTTCTCCTCTGAAACCGCAAAGACAATTGATCTGAAACTTAGTAGGAAGCATCTATGGAATCCTTTGTAAAGATTGCTCATTTCATCCCGATCCATTAACAAACATGACCACCATAGGCCATTCTTGTTTCTGATTGGCCGATTTTTAAAAATCTCCTCTGAAACCACTCAGCCAAATGAACTGAAACTTGATAGGAAGCATCTATGGAAGGTCCTCTATAAAGATTGCTCATTTCATCCCGATCGGTTAACAAACATGGCCGCCACAGGCAATTCTTGTTTGTGATTGCTTGATTTCTAAAAAAATCTTCTCCTCTGCTAAAAGAAAGATAATTCTTGCCTAAACTGTTAAAAGAAAGATAACTCTTGCCATTATCTCCCTTACAAATTAACTAATGCTGATATAGTGTAACATGTTTATTCTATACATTACAAGTAGGTATTGACATTTTAATATTCTTTTTAACAAACCTCGCCTAAGGCAATATGAGCTTTTGCCATCACTTGGTGTCCATCGTCTGTCATCCGTTTACTTTTAACATTTTAATCTTCTCTGAAAACCCTCAGCCAAATGAACTGAAACTTGGTAGGAAGCATCTGTAGAAGGTCCTCTCTAAAGAGTGCACATTTTGTTATGATCCATTACCAAATGTGGTCACCACAGGCAATTCTTGTTTCTGATTGGCAGAGTTTTAAAAATCTTCTCCTCTGAAACCGCTTGGCCAAATGAACCGAAACTTGGTAGGAAGCATCTATGAAGATTGCTTATTTTGTCCCGACCAGTTAACAAACATGGCTACTGCAAGCGTACTTTTATTCCGGCATGTAGGATTAGGGTTGGGGTTAGCATGGAAAAAATAACCTAGTGCAATAATTCCCCTGGAAATTATACACTAGTGTAACTTGTCCTCTGGAAAGAATACACTGGTGGAAAGAACACACTGTTGCACTACCACCGAAACTTGGTAGGAATCATCTATGGAATGTCCTCTATGCAGATTGCTCATTTCGTCCCGATCGGTTAACAAACATGGCTACCACCGAAACTTAGTAGGAATCCTCTATGAAGATTGCTCATTTTGTCCCGATTGGTTAGCAAACATGGCTACCACCAAAGCTTGGTAGGAAGCATCTATGGAATGTCCTCATTTCATTCCAATCGGTTAACAAACATGGCTACCACATGTAATTCTTGTTTCTGATTGGTCGATTTCTAAAAAATGTTCTCTTTTGAAACTGCTTAGCCATGGATATGAACCGAAACTTGGTAGGAAGCATCTACATGTATGGAAGGTTCTGCTTTAAGTTTCCTCAAAGCAGAATGAAACAGAAAGGTGAGCGACACAGGCTCAGCTCACTGAACCTCTAGTTTCATTCATGTTGTTGAGAAAAGAGCAAAAATTTGTCAGTTCAACTCCTAACACTGTACTACATTGTAAATGTATATACATGTGTACATGGTATAATATGTTAACAATGCAATGAGTAACAAAAGATATAAGTAGACAATGTAGATTAATAATACTCGAAAATCAGAACTTTATAGTCTCCCTCTTTATTAGGGAGCGTAGCTATAATCCGACAGCCCGTTAGTCCCATCGAGATGTGTTTGTTTTTCACTTTCACCGTTCAAGTAAGATTGATTGATTGGTGTTTAACATCCAGCGAGCAATTTTTCAGCTATATTCAGGACGAGCCGTTCAAGTAAGAAGGCAAGAAAGTAAAGATTTGTGGGAATACTGTTACATAAGGAAAAATTGACCAATTTTCTTGAATATTGGTTTGAATTTGTATATTTGTATTACGCAATTTGCATTCACTTAAATAAAGAAATAGTAAACTATAATTCAGTGATAATCTCAAAGTGACAACCATAAGATTTTCGAGGGGTGATTGTTTTTGGATCAAATTGAATCTTTTTGTTTTCTTCGCAGTTAACTTATTTTTTCGACATAGTCGATGTAGCAGGCAATTTGTACTGGACTGAAAAAGATTGTCTTAGCCGACCGGAACAATAGACAAAGGCTATGTATTCCAGTTCTAGGCAATATTCGGACATTTTTTCTTTGAATTCTCTAAAGTGAATGTCTTGAAAATTAATTTGACGAAAATATTTTTAATATATGCTTCAGTAAACCACATAAGAATCTTTCACCGCCTGTTTTTGATATATGCACCAGTAAACCACATAAGAATCTTGCAATACCAGTTTGACGACGGATCTTGCTTTCAGTGCACAAACTTGACTAAGCGAATATTTCTTATAAAGAATAGATATTTTATTTTCATAGAAAAACTATTAAAGGCTTCTAGTCTGTTTGACTATCGGATACTGGACCGTCGGACTATTGGGGTGTCAGATTATAGGTCTGACCCCGTATATTATTGTATTGTTAGCATCACATGTACACCACCACTTATTCATTACCTAAAGATCTACATGGGCAGTGAAAGTGTTAGAAAAAGAATGAATCATCGATTAGTTTACAATTAAGAAAAGTCTGAAGACACCAAAGGGGCAATCAAGCCGTAAATAGGACAGACAATACAATGGACAAAAGAAGGAGGACAAATGGACAAACAACGATCTACATAACAGAAAATTAAAGAACGAACAATATGAACTTGACTAAAAACCTGTGGTGAAGGGTAAGCAGATCCTGATCCACTAGTGGCACCCATTGTGTTACTCTTGTTACAAACCCTCTGAGAAAATCAATAAGAAAAAAACCTTATTGTTATTACGATCAGTGGTCATTTGAGATGCAGATATTCCATAACGGTTAACCAAGTCATTGTGGCAAGTGTAAAACATTCGAAGTGATGATTTCAACTTGACCATTAGGAACACTTTGTTCATTAGCTTCCTTGTTAGTAGCAATCCTATTTAGGAAATCCTGATAGGAACCACAAACTTTTGGATATCGTATCAACTGAGAGATATATACTCCATATGCAGGTGCTGCTGGAATGTTGCTACATATAAATGGAAAGTTCACAAGGGAAAATACTTTTTTCTATATTTACAAATGTAGAAAGTATCTTATAATTTACAAGTCCCTGCCACTGCAAGGCATATTATAACATAGGTCTTTCTGTGAAAATGAGTAAAATAATTAACTCTTGAACCAGATTTGATTAAACACAAATTGGATTGATAACCATTCTTTATTTTTATATTTTCTAATAGGGTTGTCGAACAAGGAAATACAAATGGGATGTAGAAATTTTAATTATGATGATTTTATTATTCTTTAGATCAAAAATATTTTTTCTTCAGGTTAAAAAATATTATTTGGAGACACCTACAGAAAAAGAACAAGAAGCTTAACTTGTAAAGGTAACATACATGTACCACAAACCTAAAGTTTAAGTTAGCAAGCTATATATTAGTAATAAATTGCTGAAGATAAGAATATTGAAAAAAAACCGAACATTTGCTACAAACAGCTCCAAGAGTGTAATGGATCAGGTCAAACCGCCTGAAACTGGACTATTTTATTGGTATTTTTCTGCCTCGCCACAAAACATGCAGTATTAAGGTGTAAGAACAAAGACTAGGTTGTCTTGAATCAGGATGTGTCCAACTTCTACAGAAGTTAAGTTGACAACTCTTTACAAACCCTTTTTTTGAAAATCATCAATCCTGATGTTTGTCACTTGTTTTACTCCATGCTTTAAACACCATAAACCTAACTTAAAGAGATAATTATAAGCCATGAATCAAAGGAGGCACTACAATGACAATTAAAGAAAAAGGACCCCCCCCCCAAAAAAAAACAAAAGTTGACAGAGTCAGAAAACTATAGATTCAGCAGCACGAACCTTACTAAAAACGTGGGGTGAACTCCCGGTGCTGCAAAGAGGTAAGCAGTTCCTGCTCCACAACTGTTAGTCATCCTGTTACTTTTGTTTAAAAAAAGGAAGATTATTTGTGAAACAAAGATGTTATATAATGATCAAATAACTGGATAGTTTTTACAAACATGAGGTCACTTCAAACACTTGTCTTTCAGTCAGATATGAAAAGAACTTATAGCATACATCCATACACCTCCCCTTTTACATACTCATATTACGGACACATCGTGATTTAGAAACGTGAAGGTGCAATGAGCCACCAGACAAGACTTTCTGGTATCGTTTAAAAACGTGAAGGCACAATGAGCCACCATACAAGACTTTCTGGTATCATTTAAAAACGTGAAGGCACAATGAGCCACCATATAGGACTTTCTGGTATCATTTAAAAACGTTCAGGCACAATGAGCCACCATACAAGACTTTCTGGTATCATTTAAAAACGTGAAGGCACAATGAGCCACCATACAAGACTTTCTGGTATCATTTAAAAACGTGAAGGCACAATGAACCACCATACAAGACTTTCTGGTATCATTTAATAAACGTTAAGGCACAATGAGCCACCATATAGGACTTTCTGGTATCATTTAAAAACGTTCAGGCACAATGAGCCACCATACAAGACTTTCTGGTATCATTTAAAAAACGTGAAGG
>MJUT01057482.1:1875196-1904653 GCA_002080005.1 Gigantidas platifrons
AAAAACGTGAAGGTGCAATGAGACCCCATTCAAGACTTTCTGGTATCATTTAAAAGCGTGAAGGCACAATGAGCCATCATACAAGACTTTCTGGTATCATTTAAAAACGTGAAGGCACAATGAGCCACCATACAAGACTTTCTGGTATCATTTAAAAGCGTGAAGGCACAATGAGCCACCATACAAGACTTTCTGGTATCATTTAAAAACGTGAAGGCACAATGAGCCATCATACAAGACTTTCTGGTATCATTTAAAAAATGTGAAGGCACAATGAGCCACCATAGAAGACTTTCTGGTATCATTTAAAAGCGTGAAGGCACAATGAGCCACCATACAAGACTTTCTGGTATCATTTAAAAAACGTGAAGGCACAATGAGACCCCATTCAAGACTTTCTGGTATCATTTAAAAGCGTGAAGGCACAATGAGCCATCATACAAGACTTTCTGGTATCATTTAAAAACATGAAGGCACAATGAGCCACCATACAAGACTTTCTGGTATCATTTAAAAAACGTGAAGGCACAATGAGCCACCATACAAGACTTTCTGGTATCACTTAAAAACGTGAAGGCACAATGAGCCACCATACAAGACTTTCTGGTATCAAAACGTGAAGGCACAATGAGCCACCATACAAGACTTTCTGGTATCATTTAAAAACATGAAGGTGAAATGAGCCACCATACAAGACTATCTGGTATCATTTAAAAACATGAAGGCGTAATGAGCCACCATACAAGACTTTCTGGTATCATTTAAAAACGTGAAGGCACAATGAGCCACCATACAAGACTATCTGGTATCATTTAAAAACATGAAGGTGAAATGAGCCACTATACAAGACTTTCTGGTATCATTTAAAAACGTGAAGGCGTAATGAGCCACCATACAAGACTTTCTGGTATCATTTAAAAACATGAAGGTAAAATGAGCCACCATACAAGACTTTCTGGTATCGCCCTGGTTTTAACTCGTTTCAGCGTGTATACTTATTTTCAAAACAAGATATTGTGGGAATTCTATTAAAAAAAAAATTTGTCTATTAAAATGGTGGCCTGGGTGACCAAATTTCGTTTTTGGTGACCAAAATTTAAATCTGGTGGCCAGCGTGACCACCAGTGTAATTCAGGTGGCGACTGGAAATTCTGGATAAATCAGAGAGGAAAATATTGAACTTTAAATATCGAAACTGGCCTACAGAAGACGACATTGAACTTGAAGACTGATTAAATCATTGAAAGAATATTTGTTGTTACCTTGTATCTTTGGCTACCAATATTTGTTACTTTGGCCATTAAAATTTGAATTTGGCCACCAGATTATTGGAGTTAAAATCCCACTTTGAGCCCTGCTTGTTTGAACCTACAACCTCAAAGGAGTTGCATTCACAAAGTATGATCAGCGTTACTACACATGACCAATCATCCTACCAAATATGAAAGCTATCAGTCCAACGATCTCAGAGTCATTGCAGTCACAAAGTGAAGCGGAACAGAAGAATGAACTGACAAACCAAAAAACTATGTACAGTCAAACCTGTATTAAGAGGTCACCTTTGTGACAAAGACCTTATAGGACAGGTGACCTCTTAAAATTTCTATGACAGGACAAGAAAAAGGTGACCTTTAATACAGGTGACTGCTTAATAGAGGTGACCGCATGGGCAAGTTTGACTACATTCAAGCTGATGGGATGCATATATTTTATTCACTACATAAATTTATAACCTTAACAAGATAATGATGTCTTTATATTTATTCTTTATTTTTCAGGTTGACTAATCTTGGAGACATAACTACAAAAAAGGAGAATAAAGAAACTGGGAAAGGTAACTTACCACACACAGTTTGTTTAGGAAACCAAGTTGAATAAGCTTCATTTTTTATGATCATATTATGATATGGGCGTGTCGTTGTCTCTATCAGTCCGATATGTTTGTTTTTTACAATGGAATAAGTTTATTTTGACAATTCCTTTTTAGCACAATGATTCTTCTCACAGATTACAGGTTCAGATTGATTATGGGGATTCTAACCGTGCTCATTCTGATACAAGACGTCCTAAGGTTCCAAAAAGGGCATTTCTGTTGGTTTTATGTGGCGTTTATTTTTTTTCAACTAATTTTGATGAACAAAAAATATGAAATATTCATATATAGTATGTCAACAGATTTTTGATGAGTTTTACTTATTTAATTTCCTACATTTTGTCTATCAAACCTAGCTCTTATCATTTTTTAAGATAAAAACAGTCAAAGGGAGCTAAATGGCACCAACTTTTGTCTATCTCATCTGATATGTCAGTGTGAGCTTTTGCCATTATGCAGTGTTCGTCGTCTGTTAGCTTTTCATCTTCTCATCTGAAACCGCTTGGCCAGTATAAACCAAACTGGGCAGGAATGGTCCTTTTATGGTTTCGATTTGAAATTGTATCCGATAGGTCAGAATTAATCCGAGATGACCATCTATACCAAAAATAGAAAATTATTAAATAGGACAAAGCAGCTTTATTTGAAAGCAGAACCAGCTCAAATTTAACCATAAGAGCATAATTAGGAGGTCTTAAACATATATTCCAAGTAAAGTCGTCAATTTTACCTTTTTGCAGTCTTCACGCTTAACTTTTTACCTTACAAGCCCACCGGGCCTGTAAGTTCAAATATTTACAGGCCCACAATCAATTCTACAGGCCCGAATTTGAAAACTACATTAATGACCATCAATTCAAACCATTAAAACTCAAAACATGATGATGTACCAAATATTATGTTGACATGTCAATATTAGGGAAGACCAGAATGCGAGTAAAAAAACAAAGACACTTTATTTTGGATTCATGTTTATATTAATCTCTTGAAAATTCTAAAATCATATTGTCAATAGCATCCTCAGTATATTCCATATCATCACTGTCCACCTCCTCATCACAATCAATATTGTTATAAGACTCTTATAGCAAAAACTTTAGGTGTCATCATTGCGTGTGACATATGATTTGGTGATAATTTTTAATATGTACCCCCCCCCCCTTTTTTTTTTTAATATCACCAGTCTATGCTTTGAATTAATACCACACAAAATGCAAAAAGTCATATTTGTGTAGCCCTCAGCAGAAGAAATATGTAATGGTCCAACTATATATAGATAGCTAGGGAATGCAAATAAGCACGATCATATATTGACACTGAGTCATAAACTGAAGCAAAGATTGTAATTATTATTTGTCATACCTCAAATCAGAGTGCAACAAATGGAACAAAACCACTGTAGTTCCAAGTCTATTTTCTAACTGCAGAGGTATTATTACGTAGAGACAGGTCTGTCAGCATATAAACAGTTCTATAAATAGATCACAATTTTAAATAAAAATACTGATCGGATTTGGAAGCGGATCGAAAAAAATCTGAAGTGTCTTAGTGCATTTCAACGAATTTTGAATGACCAACCTTCTCAAATATGAACATATTATATACGAGAACTCGGATTTTATGTCACAGGATTGAGAAAAAAAAATCTAAAGTTTGTTTGGTTGAAAGTAACTAATCAACATTTCCCATAGCACAGTGCCTGATTGCGCCCCCTTTCTCGTGCCGTCGTGGTGCCATTTTTATTTGATATTGAACGAAATTAAAGTTTCTTTAAACCGAAATGGATTACTTTTAAAGAAAGTCACTTTCAAAATACTTAATGAATACCATAGATTTCAATAAACACATTGTCGATATTTTCATAAATGGCACGTGGCAAAAATATGTAGGCAACATAGGGTGACTCTTCAAAATTACAAGGCTACTTGAACTTTGCTTTTGACCAACGAGAGATCGAAGTCAACCTTCACAAGGCAACTTCTTTGCCCTCTAACGTGAACCCTGCTTCTCGTCCTTTTTTAAAACCTACATGATGTCTGTTTTTTGCAATTTGATTGGTGGATTCATAATTGCAAAAAACAGACACGCCTTAATCTTAATTTCGAATATCAGAAATTCTTAAAAGGACTTGTTTGCCTACCCATTTTTTGCAGCAACTGAAAACGGAGAACAGTAAACTAAATATCTACACACAATATCTTATGAAATCAACTTTTGAAACTATATGACTTTTATTTCGCAGGCCCGTCGGACTTGTGTAACTACTCATTTTATATGCCCCTGTAGAATTTTACACGCCTCGGGCTTCGGACTACCGCCTAATTTCGAATACTGTTTTTGTTGATTATTGATGCTTATGTAAGAAATCAAGATATTAAAATATCTTCTCTGAAACTACTAAGCAAAATTAAACCAAACTTGGCAGTAATAGTCCTTGGGTGGTCCCCATTCGAAAATATGTCTGATTGGACCAAACTCTGTCAACGGTGGTCACCATTACTAAAAATAGAAAAAACTGAAATTTACCGAACTTGCCTCAATTCAAGCCAGAATCTGTTACACTGGAAGCAACACGCTATCGATTACACCACTGCTGAGGTTATATCATTTAATATATCGACCATAAGGCATTTTATTTTTAGAAACCACTTTAAGTAAGAATACATGGACGGTCATCATTTCTAGCTCAACTGGTCAAAGGCATATTACACTCATTTTCTTATAAGCGTGATATTTCACAGATAAAATTGAGCAAAATCTTTTGAAAGATTTTTAATATGGTTTATCTTCCATTGGAAAAATATATATCAAGGGAACATTTCCCCAAATTTTCTGCAGCATCAAGTTAGAAATAACAATTTATAGGTTCCAACCAAAACATGTTTGAAAATTCCAGTGTAATCTATGAGGCTAGGGTGGCCTGTCCTGTTTGCACATATTCATGAAGTAAAACACCTTGTGTGGCATCAGTAGACAATTTAATAAACAGAACAATCTCAAATACAACAACTAAAATTCATTCATTGAACAGTTTGGTTATAGAATCAAAATATAATAAACAATTGGAACGTGAAACAATTTTGCTAAAGTTTTCTTTGCCCAAATGTTTTCTTCCAAAATCATTTTGAAATTTAATTGTGATTATCTGTAAAATTCTTCACCATTATATACATGTACTATGGCTAATGATTTGATATTATGAAAGTTAAATTCATTGGGAATAAATTACACTTCTTGGCACATTTTAAAATCTATGTCTCGTAAATTACATATTTTTGGCTTGTAAATTACTGAGCCGAAAAAAATACAGTAAATGCCTGATATAACTCTAAAACCTTTTTAAATTCATTAATTTAAAATTCTTTATCAATTTCATTGGTTAAAACAGACCGTAAGAATGGAAGGTAATGAATTGGTGAGATGTAGGTTTTGAAAAAGATTAATGTAATTTACGTGACAACAAACTGAAATGCCAGTCTTTGCTTATTGTTCATATTCATTGCACTATTTGCATCACTACTTAAACGTGTTCCCTGAAAAAAATGTAAAATCATGATATGCAATATAACTGAACAGGAAATATATAACAAATATTTCAAACAGTACTACTAGAAACATGTCATTTTCGTCTTCTTCCACATGTGCACAAGTTTTTATTTGTAAATGATGATTTCAATTTTTTTCTGGACAATAAGCTATAAACCTGTTCATTGTGCTCTGATGGAATCAATAGTGTAGTCTTTTTTTTATCTGTATAACATTTTATTCATTTAATTATATTTTGTAATATACGGGACAAAATGCAGTAATTTACGGGACATAACTTGCAGTTTCTTCACTTGTGATCGCAGCGTGACACGGGTCACACCCCATTGTAAACATATTGAAGAGAAACTTTATTATCGCTATTTTGCTGTATTTTCCTTTGATCTTGCTATCTGAGAATTTCCCATCTCACGCTAGTAGAGTGAGATGGAAACTTGTTGCCAGTAACTAAGCGTTGACAAGGACGCACGTAGTATTATCGCTGTTTTCTAATACTTAAATATGACGCTATAACTTATTGACGTCACATGACCAAATCCTTGATAATAAGTGATTAACGATATAAAATAGTAATTGTGTTTAAAAAAAAATGTCAGTATCTCAACAAAAATTATTTAATTATGAATACAAAATAGCGATAAATAATTAAAGATGTTTTTTAAAACTCGAGGACGTTTCTCAGTCATTTCTCTTCTCAGGGCTTTGCCCTTCGATGAGAGATGACTGAGAAAAGTCCTCTCGTTTTAAAAAACATCGTTAATCACTTAATTTTTTTTTTTTTTTGAAAATGTGCATCAAAAAATTTGCTAATTGCTTTTGTTAACAAAATATAAGGAATTTTAATTACACGACTTACCTGATAGCTGACTTCTTCGATGTTTCAGTTTAGATTGTCATTTTTTCGAATTTCAAGCCATGCCGCCATGAAACTTATTGCACTAACGGGTGAATGAAAATGAATCGGCATGCCCAATCATCTTTGTAATAAAGTAGAACATTGCATGAGAAGTCAAGAGAATCAATGGTTTTACTTCAAAACAGATGATTACAGTCAAACCCTCTAACCTGTACCTCCATAGGACCAACTTATGTCTTCAGAATAAACAGACATTCAGGTTAAATTTACAACAGATGATTACAGTCAAACCCTCTAACCTGTACCTCCATAGAACCAACTTATGTCTTCAGAATAAACAGACATTCAGGTTAAATTTACAACAGATGATTACAGTCAAACCCTCTAACCTGTACCTCCATAGGACCAACTTATGTCTTCAGAATAAACAGACATTCAGGTTAAATTTAGAAAGATTTCCTACTTTGGGACTTTATTTAAAGTTTAGTTAATATAGAATTCTGGTTTATTCCAGATTCAGTTTAGACAGGTTTCACTCTAATTTACATTAATATTAACTAAAGTTGATTATTCCTTGATAATAATAAATAGTTTCCTTTTCCTTTTCCAGATTTTAGAATACAATGTCTGTAATAATCCGTCTTCAAGGACTTCCATGGTCTGCAAGTGCTATGGACATACGTCAGTTCTTCAAAGGCCTCAATATACCACCAGGAGGAGTGCATATCATAGGAGGAGAAAAGGGTGATGCTTTTATAGCTTTTGTAAGCGATGAAGATGCTAGACGTGCTATGATGAGGAACAATAGTTACATAGACTCCAATTCTATTCAGCTGTTTCTTAGTAGTAAAACTGAAATGCAAAATGTTATTGGAGAAGCAAGAAATCAAACTGTTCCTAATCAAGTTGAGCAAACTACTCCGCCTCAGCTACAACAGACGCCCCCACCACTGCAATCGCAGCCATACATGGCATCTAATGAATACCCTAAGCCTCCAGAAAGACAAGGTTTTCCACCACAGGATAGACTTGAAAGGGGGTATACCAAGCCAAATGAGGAGTTTGGTCAGGCTGGTCATCAGCAGATTAATATGCCTGGTGGACCTGAAAATGACCATCAGATTCCAAATCAACGACCTTTTGATGATCATTCAAATAGATATCCAGACAGAATGGGAGCATTTCAAAATGCTTCTGGCCAACCTCCAAATCTAAGAGAAGGTCAGTCCGATAGATTTGGTGTTCCATCAGATAGACGATATATACCAGCAGACCGCATGAGGGAGAATTTTGCACAGCCATTGCCTAGGGATGACTATGATCGATTCAGTTCTCATTCACAGGAATCTCTTACTGAAAAAGTAAGATATGAGCAGCACCAAGATAAATATCCACAAGGAACCAGAGATGATGGACCACCAGACAGATACATGCCAATAAAAAGAGATCCATACCCCCCTACTAAACCTCCAGATATATATCCACCACAAAAAAATGATGGTATCCCAGATAGGTATGCACAGCAATCAAGCGAAGGCCTCTCAGAATGTTATACATCAACTTCTTTGGTTCATGGTATGCCTAATGATAGAAATAATGTGCATCCTCCTTTGAATATGGACGATGGCAGTCGATCAAGTCAGAGAAGTCAAGATATGCCTCAAGGAAATTTAGAAAGGAGACTTGACACAGAAAATGTTCCACAGTATCCCCCAATTCCACAACAAAAACTTTGGGAAGCTTTAGGACAAAATGTTGTTGATCCGCCAAAATCTTGGGAACCCCCAAACACAGGACCCAGAAATGACCCCAGGCAACAGTCATTGGAGTCTGTACCGAGTTCCCTCTCCAGGCAAGATTTTCCTCCTGTAGATCCTGTTAGATATATGCCACCCCAAGGACCGTCTCAGCCTGCACATGATGATCGACAGCCATATAGTGGAAGTTCTATTGGTGGTAATGTTGGAAATATCCAAGACAGAACATATGATGACTTTAAACACAGGTTACCACCACCGTTTGAATCACAAGACAGAGAGCAACATGGCAGATTTATTCCACCTCATGATATAGAGAGGAAAGAAATATCAAGCCCTTCGTCATCCAATCGGGATCCTATACCCCATGATCCACGCAGTTATAGGGAGGAATCTGAATCAGAAATGAAAATATTTGCTTCACAGGGACGATTTGAACCGTTAAGACCTGGTAATAATGCACCTGGAAGACCAACAGTTGGTTTACTAGACACTCCTGACGAACATCTTAGGGTTTCTGCCAGAAATCAATTTCAAAACAATGAAAACAGATTTCCATATGAACCACAAAGAAGGGACATTGCCGATAAAGATGACAAGAAACAAATTGATGACATTGAACCTCCACCATTTTGGAATCTACCAGAATATGAAGGAAAAAGTATGCATCGACAGCCACCAAGTTTTAATGTTCCTCCTCCTCCTCCTCAGATGGGTGTTGATGGTAGACCATCTATGTCTGGAGATCATTTATTGAACAGAGATGGACCCCCCTCTAGATATCCACCACCACCACAACCACAGGATCCATCCGACAGACCACCACAAGGTCCATATGACAGACCCCCACAAGGTCCATTTGATAGACTCCCACAAGGTCCATATGACAGGCCACCACAGGGTCCATTTGACCGACCCCCACAAGGTCCATTTGACAGACCACCACAAGGTCTATTTGACAGACCCCCACCAGGATTTTTAGAAAGGCCCCAAATAGGAGATGCACCTCCATTACCTGAACGATTTAATGACAGACCTCCATTCAGAATTGATGAAAGGAATCCATCTGAAAAATACCCTGACATTGAAAACAGACTGCCCATTAGCTATGGTGATAAAGCACCAGAGGGAGTGGACAGGATGATTTATGATGAATATAATGATAGGAACAGTAGAGAGAAAAAGCCTGTATTAAATATGGATGCCAAACCTGTTGTGGACACAAATAACAGTTCACCGATGGACATAGTCGATGATCAAGAAGAATTCAACACTGAGTTTCAAAGAGGGAAACAGCAAGTTCCCATGTCTAGAGGCTTCCAAGCACCACCACCTGGACTTCCGTTTCATATTCAGTCTGATTTTGGAACGAGATTTCCTAATAGATCTGCACCCGTCATGATGCCTGGTGTTGGGAATCCACCACCACGATTTGAAACACCTAATTTTCCGCATCCTTCAAATCCCTTTAATAGACCACCATTGGCTGATGAGAAAAATCTTTCACATTTGAATGTCCAAAGAATGACTGCACCTTTTCAATCCACCGTATCCCAAGGCAGTAATGTGAAGCCATTGATACCAGGTTTGGTTGGTGATCCAGATTTTCGTCAGAATCAATCTTCCCATCAACAATTTTTTTCTGAATCCAAGAATGTACAGGCACAGAGTAATATATCAGACAATAATCGTGGTAGAGATGTTCAAAGTCAAGACTTGAGGAAAAGAGATGATCCCCCTCCTAAATTACCAGAAAGACAAGCTGATGTTGATACCAGAGGACAAAGGAGCATTAGAAGAGAAAATGTAGCATCTACATTAGATGTTGACAGTAGACAAAAACGAGATGATGATGCAAGGCAAGATGAAGATCGTAGAGAAAGGGAAAGGGACAAAGATATTCGTGATCGAAGACGTGAAGGAGACCGTTTTAGTAGGGATGACAGAGGCAGAAATGATTTCGATAGAAGACGCTTTGATTATGACAGAAGAGATGATCGTCAAAGGGATAGGGGAAGAGATTATGAAAGATCAAGAGATTATGATCGATCCAGAGATTATGATCGATCACGAGAATACGATCGATCAAGAGACTATGATAGACCAAGGTCAGACAGAGATCGTGACAGAGATAGCAGGTATGACAGTAGATACAGAGATGATAGGGACAGCAGGCGTTCGCCTCGTGATTCCAGGGAACGGAAGACGGATGAATTTGGAAGAGACAGGCGAACAGAGGATAGAGATGCCAGAAAGGATCAGTCAATTAGTAAAGTCAGCAACACTCCAAATTCTAACAGAATAATCATGGAATCTAAGCAAGCATCTGTTAGCCAAAATGTTTCTAGTAAGCAAACTGGTCCAAAATTTGTTAATACTTTGCAATCAATTCCTGTACCTTCCAGACCCTCACAGACTGCAACAAGCACAACTTCTTCAAGAACAGTTGTTAGTACAACTCAAAAATCAACAACTTCTACACCCATATCAAATTCTTCAAAAAATAGTGCACCTTCTTCAGCCACTTCTAGATTTTCTGGCAGCGGAACTAACACAACAGCAAGTTTGAACAGTTCATCCTTAGCAGGGCCTAGGCCCTTGATGAGTACAACAGTGAGACCTATTAGCAATTTACCTTCTGGTGGGCAGAGATCTGACCCCTTGGCACAACAAGGATTATTGGGAGCAGCTCCTCCTGGAGTAAGGCCAATACAGATCCCAATCCCACAAATTCCACCTTCATCAAAAAAAAATTGGGATTCAAGATCTAAGCCACAACCAACTTCTACACCTTCAGTATCTTCAGTTCCGAATACAAAGGTTGATGCTGATGACCCAAAGGGACTTAAACTACAATACAGAAAATCAACTCCATCATTAACAATTGTTGTGAAAAATTTACCCTTAAATTCAGGTTATAGGGATGTAAGGAAGTTTTTTCAAGGATGTGAAATACCATGGGATGGATTGAAAATGATAAATGATGAACAGGGAAAGCGTATTGGAGTTGCTTATATTAACTTTTGTAGTTCACAAGCATATTTTGAAGCTCTAGAAAGAACTGGTAATAAAATGGAAGAACATAGTATTGAAGTAAATTCCTGTAAGCAGGAGGAGTACGATAAAGCAGTAGACTCTTTTGTTCCTGCAAAGGATAATGAAGCAAAAAAGCCCAAGCTCGAAGAACCAACACAACCTCAAATATCTAATAAAGCTGGGGAAAAAGAATTTGTTATACTAGTGAAAGGATGGGCTACATGTGTCAATACTGAAGAACTAAAGAAATTCTTTAAAGACATCAAGATTGCAGACAATGGTGCTGCAATATATATAGAACATGATCCACAAAGAAGACCCACAGGTATGGCCATGGTAAAATTTGAACGTGAAACAGATTACATAACAGCTTTAGGCATGGATTTAAGACAATTGGCAGGAAAGATTGTTCACATTAAGCCATCTACACAGATAGAATTAAATGATTTTATACAAAGACAAAGTAAAGTTGATAATCAAACCAAAAATCTAGATGCGCAAGTTGCTAGCGATGATGAACAGAAATGCAACTACACTTGCGTTCATCTGCAAGGGTTACTGCCATACGTAACATTGCAAGATTTGCAGTATACATTTTTTAATGGACTTGAATTTGGTACCAGGGGTATGCAGCTTGTGCTAGACTCAAATGGAAAATCATTGGGAGAAGCGTTCGCTGAATTTGTTTCTGAATCAGAATGTGCTAAAGCATTAAAAAAGGACGGTGAAATTTTCATGAGGAAACCAGTGGTTGTGAAGCCCATTATGAAAACAGAAATGCTTAACTTACTAAGAATGATAAAGCAGCCTGCAGGTCGTGTTAACAGTGGTCCACAATATGGGCGTCGAAGTACATTCTATGTTAAGACTGAGAATTGGCCATTTACGATTTCAATTCGAGAAGTTATCAGCTTTTTCCAAGGTTTCAATCCAATTCAAGAGACAGTTCGTGTTCAAATTGGTAATGACATGCAAGGTTCAGCAGCAATGGTAGGATTTAGAAGCCAAGAGGATGCAGACCGAGCAGTCAAAAGCCTGAACAATAAGTTCTACAGACAGAGACCAATTAGAATAGAACTAGCCTTAATGTGATTGGGTAAGTTGGGAATACCAGAATTTTATGGATCGGAGGATCTGTATATTAATTTCAACTCACATTTCAATGAATATAACATGTATTTTGGCCTGATGATAAATTTAAGTTGAAGAAAAAAGGAACAGAGAAATTTAGGGTTAAATGGAGTTCATTTTCACTATTAACAATTGTTCAGCTATATTGTGAATACAAGACTTATTGAGAAAGGAAACCTAGGATTATATATAATGTACTGTCTGGTGTAACTAGCCTTGGGTAGATGTGTGGAAACCTTACCACCGGAGTTGGGCAACGAGGCTCGAACAATTTTTTGCATTTGTTAAAGAGGAAGTTACATAATATTCAGAACAAAATATTCATTTAAGACAATATACAGATTCCAGGATCCTATAATTATGGTACTCCCATATAGTCTTAAGAGTTTTGTATCTACTTAATTAGCACAATTTCTGCAACTAGGATTAGCTTGTGAAGTTGTTCCGACACCTCACTTAACTAGCACAATTTCTACAACAAAACTGGTTTTTATACCATTTACAACAATATTACAGTTATAATTATTTTATTTATTGGTGTAGGAAACCAGAGAAAAAAAACTACTGACTTGTGGCAAATCTCTGACAAACTACATTATCTGAAGCTGTATCAAGTACACCTCAACACAGGTGGGAATCAAACCAACAATTTTATTAACAAAAGGCACTGCTGTTCTGGATTATTTCATTAATTTTTTTTAAAGAAAAAACTTTAGGGGATAAATGTTGCTAATAAAATTTAAGAGTTTTGTATCTATTAAGAAAAGTCTTCATAGAAAATCATGTCATACACAATTTTCCATATATTTTTAAAAAAAATCTAAGTAAAATGAAATGTCTGTTGGATCATTTTTTAAATTTATATTTTGTCCAACAATCCACTATTATCTAACATTTACACCCTGTATTAGGTCATGTCAGAGGTCATGTTTAGGTGACCAATCAGCAATCACTGAACTGAACTCTGCAAAAAACTTGACCTTGAACACCATAGCAGTTTGTTGATGGAGTAGAGAGATTCTAATGTTGAATGAAAGGGTTGGTGTAGGAAACCAGAGAAAAAAACTACTGACTTGTGGCAAGTCACTGACAACTTTCTCACATAACGGGATTCGAACTCACAAATTTAGTGGTGATAGGTACTGATTGCACAGGTAGTTGTAAATCCAACCACAACCGCGACTGTCCTGGTACCTGATACAAGATGTTGATAGATATTAGTGGATCGCCAGATAAAAAGATAAAAAAAAAGATACAACTTTTTTATTTTAAGTAGATTGATATTTGTTAAAACTAAAACAATGATGACATCACCTATAACACGATCACTGTTTCCAAAGCCATATGTTGGTATGCAGATTTGGAATCACAGATTTGAAGCAGAAGAGAGTCTGTTAATAGCAAACATTAGTCATAAAATTGCATAGTTCAATAAAAATGAATTATCCAACCGAAGACAGTGATTCCATTTACATTCAAAGATCTTTAGGGGCCAGGGTCATGGTGTTTGATGCCACTTTCAACAATATTGTGGCAGTCAGTTTTATTGATGGAGGAAATCGGAGAAAACCACCAACCTACCACAAGTCACTGACAAACTTTATCACACAATGTTGTATCAAGTATACCTTGCCTGAGTGGGAGTCAAGCTCACAACTTCAGTGGTGATAGGCACTGATTGCATAGGTAGTTGTAAATCCAATTACCATGCGACCACAACAGCCTCCAAGATCTTTAGGAAATAGGTAAACACTTCAAATACATTTAAGTTAAAAAAGAGTCATATAAATCTAACAATATTCATGTGTTGTTAATGAATAGATGTATATCAGACTCACTATAATAAAATTGCAGTCTCTTCTGCACATTTTGCAATAATATAAGTATGCTTTATTTCATAAATAAGTACACATTAAGATATATAAATTTAAACATTTAGACACTGTATAAGTTTGAACAATTTTGATCATTGATCCCATGCTACTCGTATGGTCATTAATATCTACCAATCATCAAAATCTACTAGTTTCAGGTGAGGGTTATGGTGTTTAATGCCACTTTCAACAATATTGCAGTTATATCGTGGCAGTCAGTTTTATTGGTGGAAGAAACCTGCGTACCCAGAGAAAACCATAGACCTGCACGCAAGTCACTGACAAACTTTATCATATAATGTTTTATCGAGTAAACCGCACCACAAGTGGGATTCGAACCCACAACGTTAGTGGTGATAGGCACTTATTGCATATGTAGTTGTAAATCCAACTACCATAAGATCATGACCACGACTGCCCCTCCAGTTTCGGGGCGTTGTATACAAATATATTATACTGCACTGTACATTTGTCTCTCTTGTTAAAAATATTGTCAAAGCAAATTGTGGAAATGGTTAACATGCACTTCAACATCAAAATGTGTGTATAACCATATCTATTCCCAAATTTACATGTGACGCACAGGTACACATATAGTAGTAGTAGCATTGGGACACTGATCAAAATATTTCAAGCATATTTAATATTAAGCCTTTAAATTTATTTCATTATCTGTATGTATGTTGCTGTGAAATGCACAAAAGATACGGCATTTTTTTTATCATACAATGTAGTATGTAAGATATATTCGTTTACAACACATAAAAATTGTTAAGATTATTACAAACCTCCCTAACTTGTGATGAAGTGTTGATTTGTTTCCTTACAGATTTTGAATGCAAAATGGGATCATTGTTTTACTAACAGATAGCTATAATCTCTGTTGGACAGTTCATTTTAATGAAATATGCCGGTTTATGACATAATAATGTACAAATGTTTATTTATTGACTTACTTTCTTCTGCTTGGAATCTTTGTCCCCCTTGTTATACAAATCTGTGTCCCCACTTTTGCCATAGGACATGGCAAGTGGGACATGGTGTATTCTCAGAAACCACTGGACATACCTTAATGAAACTTTTAAATGTTTACCTACTTTAAACTGTCAAGATTCCATAAATTGTGAAATTCTATGATTTCAAGTATGGCTTCCAGTACAATTACATTTGTATAAAGATTTGGTGCTAGCTGTATCTTTGTATAAAGATTTGGTTCTACCTGTATCTTTGAAACCAATGGACATTTCTCAACGACTCTTCAGAATTACTTTACCTGCTATAAGATGATATGATTCCCAGTTTCTGAAATTTTACGATTTAAAATTTTGCTGCCAAGACTTGAAAAAAACATGGCAGAAGTAAAAGCTTTGATGCAATCTACATATCTTTTGAAGTTCTTGATTTTAAACATTGCTTCCAAAATGAAAGTTTTAGAATTTTAAAAAAATCGGCTGTGGTGGAAATTTCAACTTCGTCTTGATCACAAATATGTAACTACATATGAAAGCTTGTGTTTCCTTATTCGAGTCTTCACCTTGTCTTTTAATTGCAAAAAACAGACTCAATTTCATCTACCTTTTGACATTGTGCCAAAATGATGTTGAACAGCTTGATTGTCACCCAAGCTAAATATGGTGGTTGTCATGAAAACATGTATTTGGATATCAGAGGACAAAGCTAGTTTGCTGTCAACTGACAGTCTTGCTCCCTTGCTTTGTCAACTGAGAGTCTTACTGGATTATCAAATCGAGTGAACCAACCAAAACTAGTGTGTTTTGTTTCACAACTTGAATGCTCCTTTGGATGACCCCTTATAAAATGTATTCTCTATCAACATATACTTATTCTACAAAGAAAAGTTTTTTATCAGTTATTTTTTTCATAAAGTTAATTATGCTAATTATGTTATTTTGTTCCTAAAAGGCTCATAATGAATATCCACAAGGATAAGTCTGAGTGAATAAATTTTCAACTGCCATATATAACTGCTGTTTTTCATTGAAAGCAGTAAATGAGTTGCTTCCCTTTGACCTACATTCAAGTTTGGCTACAGATGGAATTTTTTACTATGCACAGAAATACTGACATAAACAAATATATTCACATTTTTGCTCATTGAATACAAAGTAAATTTATAATAATAATGATTACAGATTGCTGTCTAGGATAACATTATACTCTCCCACTGCTCTGATTTTAATACTTTGAACCTCCCACTGATCTGATTTTAATCTTTGAAAAGTAATGATTCACCCCCCATTTTTGTTTATATATTTTTTTTTTACAAATATGAACATATTTGTAGAAGATATTTGTAATCATATTACTAATAACAAACATATGGTTAAGAAATGAAAATAATAAACGGATGTTTTAAAAACATGGAAACTTGTAAACTAGTTCTGGTGAATAATTAAGAAATAAATTATGGAAGCCAGAATGTGTTGGAAGTTTTAAAATGGATTGGCGGATATTAGTATTTTATCCCGAGCCAGAAGCGAGGGATAAAATTTACTAATATCCGCCAATCCATGTTAAAACTCAAAACACATTCTGGCTTCCATGATTTATTTCGATTCTAATATGTCTAAGAGTACAAATACGGTAGTATAATTTGATTGGAAGACAGTAATTTATATTTGCGTTTGCGGAAAATGTCATACACAATTTATGCTGCCAATGGAAAAGTCAGTCGCATTCATCAGCGCATGTGCGAATGAGATTATACCATCGATAAATCGCTCGTTTGTCTACAAAGCGAAAGAAGGAGGTCATGTTAGAATGCAATATTAACTGGATAAATACATAAACCAGCAATTTTATTGTGAGTGTGGGATTTTAAACATATTTCAGTATACTTCTTTAAAATATTTGATATGAAAATGATCACCAGGATATGGATATTATGCTAATACAACATTAATGTTTTTGGTACAAGATGTATCTCAAACACCACAAGACTTTACTGTGTTTATTTGTTTATTATTATAAATCTATCTTTTGCTCATTAGCTGGACAACCAGTTGTTTGAAACACATTCTATATTCTAGATAGGACTCAAATAAGAGCCATGTCTATATCCATTCATTCCTTGGTTTTCATTGGATGTGAGATCCATTAATGGTTGCTTCAAAGAGAGGTGGAGTTTACTTAAATTACTCTGGATCGATATTTTTATGACCTCATTGAAACTTTTTTGTTTATTGGCTTGAAAGTATACCTAGGTCCAATGATGACTGTTGTCTGGCAAATTTTTGTTTAAGGAGGTTCAAGTTAAGGGTGTGGTTAAGTATGAAACTCCGAAAAATTTTAATTTTGCATTTCACTGTTATCTATAGTATGATAAATGGGAACTCCACCAATTTCACCACCTTGATATAACTGAATTATTGTTGAAAGTGGCGTTAAACACCATAAACCTAAACCAAACATTTTTATTTCTTTTTGAAAACAGTCCATATATTTTAGGTGTAACAGAGTTGTGATATAAGTGTTCTTCAACTTAAATTGAATGCATTTTCTTTTTACCATCATCATACTGCTTCGATTTACAGCTTCTGATTACTCCTTTGGTATTTTCAACTTTTCTTGCACCTCAATTTTCTCTGAATGTATTGTATTAACCTGTAAGGTAATTGTATCTAGGCCTTGTTTTTTACTTAAAAATGCATGGGATTTCCTATTGAAATCAAGAAATAATGAGAATTCCATTGTTGTACTTGCTCAGACTCTGACACTTTGTAGAACTTCTGGTTCTGTTAAACCTGCATTTCTAAATAAATACTGCCCAAGACCAGCTAGACAAAGATAACAATTGTATATCCATATTTGACAGTGTTGCCTTATATTCTAAATTATTGAACACACATGAACTAAAAGATATATTGGAAGGTCATGCCAATTGGGCACATAACTGAAATCGCTGATATTGAAAGACACCAAGCGCCAAAATATCGAATAATTAAAATTTAGTTAAAAAAAAAACAAATGAAATTATTTATTATAAGTCAAGTCAAATCAAATTATGCCACAGACACTTAAGTGTACAAGAGGACTAAGCATGAACAAATATATACATATAACTGATGGAAGACACATTAATGTACATACAATAAGTAGACATAAAAATGATGATACTACAGGTATATTGACAATCTGCTGATTGGCACGGTGGTATAGGTATATAGGTACATGAAAAAACTCATCTGGCCCCTGTGGTGCAGTTTGCCAATGGTGTACGTGGCTTCCCGAACAAAAATACCCCCAAACTGATCCAAACTATATTTGATGCTGCAGCACATAACAAAATGTAATATAAAAAATTACACAGTAAATCTTTGATATCGGTAAAACAATATTTTTAATTCAGTTTTGTAGGCACTAACTAAAACAAACATTTTACAAGTGACAAATTATGACTTAAGATGACAATGAAAGAATGTTAGCTTACACGCAAAAAAAACTAACCATATTAAATATAGATTCTAATATGACGGCCTATATATCGTCAACCAGTATATGTCGGTATATATCTACCTTTAGCACCTGCGCACTCAAATTATCTATTGGAAAGAAAAAAAATTAAAAAGTTTCTGTAATGAATAAAAGCCGTTTAAGACACTCCGGCAATTCCAATAGGATTTAACGCGGACGTCGAAGTGGACACACTTTCTACTAGTATTTGTAGACCCGAGCTATTATCCTCTGCTTCAAATTAGGAGCAAAGAACGTATCAGGAGATTGTACACAGTCGATGAAACGCTCATTGCATGATTAATACTTTTTTCAATACTGGCCCTAAAATTGGAAAAAGTTTTGATTTTTTTTGCGTATAATCGTGATAAACTTATAAAATCAGATTATTTCTTCTATAATATTTATTCTGTTGAAAAGTTATAATGTGCAATGTTATCCATGGATACATTTTGATATTAAATTTCTTCCACCTCATCTGGAAAATATATAATAGCATTGGAAGAAATTTAATATTGAAATATTGTCCAAGGATAATATTTTATATTAAAAATAATCCACCGGAAAAATATTCACTATCTTAACAGAATAATAATCTTTTATTGCATATAAAACCCTTTTGGGTATAGCAATACAAACATAAACTAACATTAAACAGACAATGTATATATACATGTATAAACAAATACAACTACCCAATCGGAGCGATTGTTGTATCAACAACCCATAATTATACACAAGTTACTGTAGTTAAAACAAGAAGAACCCTTGATGTCTGACTTCGTCAGCAATACTATTTTTTTTTTTACAAAAACAATCTCAAAATAACTGGAATGCTTAATAGCAGATCAAAGCACCACCAAAGAAAACTGGTCAAGAACGAGTCGAGGTTCACAATCTTGGAAATGTCACTCCAGCAAAATTGGTGTGAAATCATATATTGAAAAGGTACAGCCTGGAACCACACTGTTCAAGTTAAGTTAAATAAAATTCTTAACACCATGACACCGCTTAAAAACAAACAAAATCAGTGCCACATACATTAGATACGCTAACGTAACCCTCATTCCGCTTGTGTTCCATTTAGGGTTACGATTCGATCCCATTCAAGGTATGGGAGCAAATTAAAATTTTCGTTCCGTGAATATTTCAACTTTCTTTTTGCATATCTGGTCATAACTTATTATTCCCTACAATTTTTAAGTAATGCTGATACGAAATAAGTGTTACAATACCTGTTTCTACCTTCACGATCGATTTCGTATTCGAATCTTGTCTGCCATAACACCTTACGTAGACTCTTGCATTACTTGTAATGGGCGGAGCCTATCCATATATGTGGATCTGAATGCCAAATATGGAAAACTTTTACTACGATGTTTACAACCGACATCTAAATAAGGATATCTCCAAAACGAGGCATGTGCACGTGAAATAGCAACTTGTAAACTAAATGTCGGACAGAAAGAAGATTTCATGCATTCAAATTTACCACGATGTCAACAAATGTCACGTGGTTCCACGACGTCATGAATATTCATATCTCATGAATAAAATAATGAGCATGATTTTGCCATATGTAAAAATAGAAATTTCTTCAATTGTCCACTGCTGCTTTATATATAAATCAAAATGAGCTTAAATGTTAACTGCAGCTACATGACAATGAGTAGATTACTAGTATATATATATACTCTGGGTTTTTCTGTGAAATTTTTCTTTCAACTGATTTATACCGATTATACAAATTAGACATATTTTGATAAAAGATCACATTTAAATCTTCTCTGAAACCGCTGAACTAAATTAAAGCAAATTTGGCTGGGATGGTCCTTGGGTGGTCCCCTTTCAATATTGTGTCCGACAGCCCCGCCCTCCATTCAAAATGTTACTAAAAATAGCAATTTCTTTAGTTGTCAATTTCTGCTTTATTACAAATCAAAATGAACTCAAATTTTAGCTGCAGCTACATGGCAATGAGTGGATTTTTCTTTGAGATTTTTTTCAGCCAGTTTATATTCCGTTTAGGAATATTATGAGATAAGAATCACATCAAAATATTTTGCTCAGAAATTTGAGTTGAAAGGATCTTTGGCTGGCCCACTTTCAAAATTATGTGTAACACCCCCATTGTCTATCAACTTTAGATGTCAAATTGAAAACCAGTAGAGTGATTACAGGCCCCTGGGAGCCTCTAGTTTCTTTCTCTTTCTTACCTTTTTTCTTTATAAAATTGTTGATTACTCGGTTATGATTAAATATTGAAATTTAGATGACATCATTAAATAGACGTTTGTTATTTTAAATTTAAAATAAGACATTGCAATAATATTATTTATTAGAAATTGAAAAAGAAACTGGTTGGCCTTTTGTTGTCATCAATATAAGCAAATTAAAATATTATTTCAAATGAAATCTTGACAAAGCACAAAGCTATAATATATATAAAAAAAAATAAAAAATAAAAAAGCACACGTACACTCAAACACGTTTTTAAAGATATTTATGGAAATTGAAGACATTATACCAAGTACGAAATGGTTTCAGACAACAGTGTTGTAAAAACGGGTCTTCCAAAATAAGAACATTACAAACGGGTAACAACATTTTTAAATACTAATAACTCTATGAATACAAGTTACACAAATACTGACTTGACAAATACGAAGCTTATTCTACAGAACAGTGCAAACGGGTAACAACATTTTTAAATACTAATAACTTTATGAATACCAAATTACACAAATACTGACTTGGCAAATACGAAGCTTATTCTACAGACAAAATCTCTAGGAATTTAAATGACAATAACCGAAGGAACTGCCTGACTTGATAAATACGAAGCTTATTCTACAGACAAAATCTCTAGGAATTTACATGACAATAACCGAAGGAACTGCGTGGATAAATAACACCGGGTCCTGAACAATTATATATAGTCCAATTTAAAAAAAAATAAAAAAATTATGAATTAATACATTAAAAAAGACACGAATTGTCATCAAGATGGACTCTTCATAATATTGATAGAAATCGGAAAATAACAACTGCAGAGTTTTATGCGTTGCCACTCAGTAGTCGTTGGTGCATCGACTTTTACCCATGTTGGTTATTGTGTTTCAACTCAATAACTTATGTTCTTGAGCAAATGTTTTTAAGTTTAAAATACATAAGGTCAGCGGAAATCAATCTAACTTGCTTGAGCTTCTTTTGGCCAAAGCTTTTTTTATTACAACACACAGGTCGAGTTCGGGGCCCGAGTGGCTCAATTAGTTAGGTCGTTGGATCTAGCAACTCATACAAGCCTATCACCAATACGGCGTGGGTTCGCGCCCAGCTTTGTAAATTACAAAAAAAAGGTGCACTCGACTCGCAGCTGCAAGTGAAAGTTTACCAGTTGCTTGTCCATGGTCGGTGGCTCTCTTCGGGTACTCTAGCTTCGTCGCCATGATATAGCTGAAATATTGTTGAAAGAGGCGTTAAAATACCAAAAATCAAATCAAAAAATCAAAATCGAATTTGGTTAATATTCCTTTTATGGTTGCTTGTTTACCTTAGCAGTAAGCGGGCATCCGTGTTCCATGGACACATTTTTTTTTGTTTAAAAGGAGGCATTGTGTACATATATGAATCATTTGCAAAATAGAATATTTTCCATTCTTTATATTGATCAAATGCAATATATTATTATTAGAATACCTTCTTCGAAGTACTGCATTATTACAACGCCCTTCATCTGGTCAATATACCCCCGACACCTTTAAAGTCACAGCGTCTACGATTTTTCATAATTTTCATTGAAAATAAGATAGATAAATCAATAAAATGACCAAATAACCATATCAGATAAACAGAAATTTGTTTAATTAGATATAATTAAACAAATTACTTCTGATCGTCTGCTGGCCAAGCTCATTATTATGGATTCATGACCCAGTATATGATAACACAGAAGGCATTGACCCAGATTTATCAAACAAAGACATGGATAATCTATCTTTAGATTAAAATGTATAATTCATGCATGCATAATTATAAATTACACATATTTATACCTATAAGAACACAATTTATCAATCAAAACTCAAATTATTAGCCATTTTCGGTAAAAGTCGGTTTTTTTCCACGAACAGAAGACATTTTCATCAACAAACCGATGCGCGCTTGCGCAGTTCATCATACAGAGGCGGAGTTATCTTGATTGAATTGAATTAGAGTAGCCCAGACACTGATTGCTTGCGAACACGTTTTCCCCGAAATATTTCGTGAAAACCAATTTTCGGTGTTTTTGGCTGTTTTAGATGAATTTTTACTCATCTGTTCAAGTTTAGGAGAAAAATTCCGATTTAAAAAGAAAAATTCCGATTTAAAAAATCTGACAAAATCGTAGACACTCACTTTTAAAAGCTACACAAATGTAATTGTTTATTATAATGTATTAGTTGGTTCAGCATACATTTTGGGTCGTCTACGAGTTTACACAGTCCGGACTAGGGTGTTTTTGTTGCAAGTCGAATGGCGATAATAAGTTTTCTCTACCAGAATTGGAGAATTCCAGAAACTGCAAAAAATGTTGCAGGTTCAAACCAGAATTATTTGACAAACTATATCCCCGTTAACACCACAGTTCCGAGAAAACTTCCCGCATTACTAAAACATTTTCTTTTGTAGAAATTTCTTCAAATGGTCAAATGTGTTGCATCTAGACAGGACAGTCTGAAGCGAGGATTATTAAGAACTTGAAAAGATTCTAATATAACATTTACAAGTTTGATGATTTTGACTTCAGTCGCCGCAGAATTATGTCCCTTGATTGTGCGAATAATGACGTATTTTAATGGTTTCCTTTTCTTATGTCGATTGATACAAGGCTTGTTTGCATTTTGCATATTAAAAACGATGTTTTAAGGGTGATTAACGAAACTTGTACGTCTATGGCTGTATATTTTCAAGTAGAAAATATATTCAGTAACTAACCGTAGTTCATTATCGTTTCAGTATCAAATGTTTTTTCCATAACTATATCTTTGTACTTTTCATTTTAATCAAAGTTCCACTTTTTGTCCCCCGACGCTTCGTCGAAGGGGACTATAGAAATGGGTNGTCTGTTACATACGACACATATGCTTTCCGTGTTTTTTGGGATGTCAGTCATAAGTTTCACAATAAAAAAAGAATTTTTTATATCTCTTGAAGATTTCGAATATTTCCATACATTAGCAAGTTCAACAGATCTATGAATGTTTCTAAATCGAAAGAAATCATTGTCAGACGATATACGTGATAACTTGTGAATGAAAAGTCAGATTGAAGCTAGGTTTGGTATGTAAGTGTATCTTATGAATATCTACGTCAAGTTCGATAATGACAATTTTTCGACAATTTTTACTAGAGTTGTGCCCCTTTTTATACCTCAAAATTACTAAATATTTGGTTTCCAAATGATAACTTGGGAACAAATAGTCAGATTGAAACTAGGTTTGGTATGTAAGTGTATCTCATGAATATCTAGGTCAAGTTCGACAGCGATCAATTTTCGACAATTCTTACCAGATCGTTACATCCCTTTTTATACTTCGTCCGTGTGTCCCGAATTGGTTTCCAGATGATAACTTGTGAATGAAAAGTCAAATTGAAGCTAGGTGTGGCATGTAAGTGTATCTTATGAATATCTAGGTCAAGTTCGATAATGACAATTTTTACTAGAGTTGTGCCCCTTTTTATACCTCAAAATTGCTAAATATTTGGTTTCCATTTGATAACTTGGGAACAAATAGTCAGATTGAAACTAGGTTTGGTATGTAAGTGTATCTCATGAATATCTAGGTCAAGTGCGATAGCGATCATTTTTCGACAAATCTTACCAGAGTTACATCCCTTTTTTATACTTCAAAATTGCTAATATTTTGGTTTCCAAATTATAACTTGTGAACAAAAAGTCAGATTGAAACTAGGTTTGGTATGTAAGTGTATCTCATGAATATCTAGGTCACGTTCGATAATGATGATTTTTCAACAAATCTAACCAGAGTTACCCCCTTTTTTTAATACTTCAAAATGGTCCTTGGGTGGTCCCCTTTCATAATTATTTAAGTCAGGTGAGTGATACAGGCTCACCTGAACCTCTAGTTTACAGTAGTTTCAAAATTTAATCTTACGATATAACCTTGGCGTCGGGGGACCAGTGGCCAACGGCCTTTTATTCAGTTTAAATCTGGTAGCTTGTCAGACCACCCTGTTCGATTCTTCCAATTTCGATGAAAAGTGAATTGTGTTGGAACAGTGTATTTTGTAATATCGTCAGATGGGGAATGTTTTTTTTTTTTTTTTTTTAAAGCAGATAGAATTAGCAGGTTATTAAGCAAACTATGTCTGTGTAAGATATGCTGCTGTTCTTGAAATGTTGGCATTTGTTGATTTTGAATCAGGAAACCCCCCCCCCCCCACACACACACACACACATTTTTGCTCGACATCCACTTTAGATTTGGGTATTACACGTTCGTTACAGAACAACTATGTGACAACACTTTTGTCATCTTTCACAGAAAACAGCGTTAAACACTAGTTTTTAAGGGATGGACTTTAATATATTGAAGTAATTTCATCTTTCTACACTAGAAATGGTTCGAACGACTACTGAAGAAATGGATCATCTATTTAATCAACAGTGTACTGGGAAAGGATATGAATATGGTTTCTAATTCTTTCATTAGAGCGTTCATTTATGTATTTTTTCGAAGCACTTTTAGAAGAAAAATTTGAAGATACCAAAGGGGTAATCAGAATCCTTAAATCTAAGGACAGAAAATACAATGGCCGTGGAGGAATCAAGGTGAAAACTGAATGTCATCACAGTTAGATATTTACAGAAAAGATTCACACACACGATCTATGGGTTCGGTTCAATACAGCATTATGACTACTTAACCTTACTATCAACATTTCTAGTATTTTGTGTAGGTTACTTTTATTGTTGGAGGAAATCGTGGTACATCGAGAAACGCCGACCTGCATAAAGTCGCTGACTATTATATAGACAGTTGTATCGAGCAGACCTAACAAACAGTTGTAACGAGTAGACCGTACCATGGACAAGTCGAACTCGCATTCCGTAGTGGCTATAGTGATTTATTACATTTGTAGCAAGTCCGAAATCATACTTATGTGACGTGGTTCATTCTACTACCATACAGGAACGGTAATGGATGCCCTCGTTGTTAAATATTTTCACCTTTCAATTGTATTTTTAAAATTTGTAGAAACAGACGAAAAATTTACATCCCTAACACAATACATGACTGCTCACTCTCCTTACTTAATACATACATTTCAATAAAACTTCGGGTTAAGCTAGTTTTTTTTTTAGCCCAAACCTTCCATCTTTGTTAAGTGATTCGCAGTAGATATCTACAATATATGAAGTGAGCAACGACTAACTGGCGCTCGGGAAAAAATAATCGAATATAAATGCCCAACCCATGGTTAAATGAGCACAAATCTACGGCTGCCATGAATTATTTCTTAAACTACTCTACTATATTAAAACTTCAATGTTTTGTTTTGGAGAAGACAAAAAAATAATTTCCGATATAAAAATACAATGACGGAACCGGACTGAAATAAACGGATTTTCAACACGCTTCCATTGTCGGGGGTTGCAGACCGTGCGACAATCTATTATCACCCTCTACATTATCTATGTTTGGGTTGTTGACCTCGTCAGCAAATTTTCCATGAAACATCTATCTTGTCTTGTTACTTTTATTTAGTTATAGTATTTGTTATGCAGTATAATTCCGATAATCTTGGGATTATGTAATCACTATTATCAAATCCGTACAACTGATGTAACACTTTTCGTCCCAGCATTTTTGATTTGTAGGTTTGCTGTTTCGGATGTTGATATAGACATGTCGATCTATTAGTTCACAGAAAGCGACAGGCAGTGCTTGCACAACTACTAGCTAGACCAGTGAAAATTAACAGTCACTTCTTTTAGCTTTCTCTGTAGCTTTGAGTCCTATAAAACTGTCAGACAGAAATTACGTTTTCAGTGGTCAGTAATATTACGTAAGCCATCCTGTCTATAAGTGTGTGCTCTTCAGTGGTCAGTAATATTACGTAAGCCATCCTGTCTATAAGGGTGTGCTCTTCAGTGGTCAGTAATATTACGTAAGCCATCCTGTCTATAAGCGTGTGCTCGTTGATTGGCATTGACGGAAAGCGCAAAATTGCGGTATTAGTCAAGTTTCGATGAAATTTGTTACTGACAGCACTGTCTATATAATCATTGACTAAAAAGTTTGAAGCCGCCGGGCTGATTCTCCGAATGTCAACTTTCAAAGAGAGTAAAAGACGTTGTTCTCCGTCATTAAACTGGATAAAGAGTCTTAAATTTAAGAATCATGTTTTTGGAAATTGGTAAATAGCTTTAAAATGATGAAATAAAGGTAAATATTTCACATTAAACAGCTTATCGTACCACTTTTCGCCTTTTGAGAACGAAAATTACCATCGATTTATTATTTCCTTGCAAGCAAATAATTTGACCTCGCTTTCTCCGTATGCAACTAACATACTAATGACAGGTAAAAACGAATAATTTGTATTTTGTCATTTATTAACTGCAAACTTGCATGGTTCTTTGTTCGTAATTAACGACGACTAAAAGCAGATTCACAGAAAATAAGAAATAAGTGCATTGTTGTACTGATTTAATGACGATTCGGCAAACTCCGTAAACAATCCCGATACTTAATAAGATGGCGTCCATTTCTTGATCGATCTCAAAACACGAGCAGTTGCACGCTTTTTCCTCGATGCACGTACATTTCATAACATTTATAAGATATAAGTGTCTGTCCCCAACTCTTCTCTTGATTCTATTTATGTCGTTGGCAGTATATTTCCTTGAACATCGTATCATGGTGAATATATTAAGATGTGCATGTTGGCAGCTTCAGTTTCCCATGTCTCTCCTCGACGTTGCAAGTTGTGCGCTGTCCTTCGGTTTCAAAATGATTGTCTCTTCCTTCTATCATCTGCTCTGTTATGTAGTCTGTAAAAGGCTGGCAATCTCGCAGTAGTTTGGGCGTCTTCTAACGTCTGGCACCATACTTCTATGCAGTCAAAGTGTATCAGAGGCAGGGCAGCTGCCCGTCAGATGAGAACTCTGACATCCTCATTGTCCTGGTACCTGGGCACTGCATAACAATATACGAGTCATATGTGAAATTCAAACACTTTAAAATGAACTTCTTAATTGTTCTCGCAATGCATTATCAGTAATATTTAAATACGATATTGATTTTTACACCACCGCAAACATTTTGCGGTTTTATTATACGGTTTTGCAAAACCGTATTTACTTGTGGCCTTTCGGCCATTTTTGTTTGTTTACATGACAACCGTCATGATCTTATCACCTGTCGAGACATAAGATGGCTCATCAAAATATAGATCTGGTGCTTGTTAGATAACACTACACTTTGAATGTTACTACTTTTGCAGATTTAAGATAACTTATCGTGTCTCAAATGGTAAATGTTTAACTATGACAAATTGTCAGGAGGATTAAAATGCCGATATTTATATTGTTTCTCTTGCTTGTATTATTACGCTAGTTTTCATTCATAAAAATATTCCGACAAGTAACGTAAATTAACGACTTGTCCTACATTCAATTTTACGATAAATCTAGTTGTGTATGTTCCGTTTTCATTTTTTTTTTGACATTGTATAATAATGCTTGATTTTTGTAGCGCATTGAGTATCAATTATTGTGTAAATAAAGTATTTATGTCGTTTCATTGTAATGGGATTCCCCTTATAAGCTCATTAATTATTTCCCGCCATATACGACCGAAGTACGACAGTAAACGAAATAGTTCACAGTGATCGTGCGAAAATTTATGGAATTGGTTCTAATTAGTTTAATTTTGAGAACAGAATCAGCATAACAGAAATAATGAAAAACGTGGCATTGACGTAGGACGCTCTTTAAGCCTTTACAAAGATGCGAACAGTTACTGGCGTAGTAATTTAATCTATTATTTTCGCGTGGGTTTGTTGACAAACATTAATCAAAGGTAGAACAACATATGTACAAATTTTTATTTTTTTTATTTAAAGTCGGAGTATAAAAAAAAACATACAACATAAGCTCTGAAGAGCTTTTAAATAAGTTTATTTGAAATGCACAATTTTACCCCAAGGGGTTGATGGCATACAATTATACAAAACATATATACAAAGCAGACAAAGGACAATCATTAATTAAGTACAAATTAAAAGAATAACAAGACAGTCTTATACAGACAAATTAAATTTGTAAAATCATACAGTTATAGAGTCCACTTTCCTCAGTATTAAAGACTTTTTAATAAATGGAGCAACAAACCGCAAATGATTCGGCAAAGACATTATCTGTATATATTTTTCATTATTGTTTAGTGCACTTAGAAAATTATTCTGTATATTCATTTCTAATTCTTTTCTAATATCATTATATTTTGGACAATGGAAAAAGTAGTGAATTTCATCTTAAAATATTTAAAACCGACATACATGTAAATAATAAAACAAGCATCAGGACATACATATGCATAAAAGCAGAGCATATACATAATATAAGACATAAAAGCACAGTAGTTGAACTAGACATGCATAAAAAGCAGAGCATATACATAATATAAGACATAAAAGCACAGTAGTTGAACTAGACATGCATAAAAAGCAGAGCATATACATAATATAAGACATAAAAGCACAGTAGTTGAACTAAATTAAAAATAAGCACAATTGATAAGTAAGATCTAGCATAATTAAGGGGAGATAATTGGACTTATTGATGTTATTTTGTTGTTCTGTGTCGGTGACCTCAAAAGCAAATCACCTCTTAGGGAACGA
>MJUT01057491.1:5267-48145 GCA_002080005.1 Gigantidas platifrons
AAAAAAAAAAAAAAAAAAAAAAAAAAAGAATATGGCAAGATGTCATCCATCAGATGCCTAGTATAAATACTGTAAAGAATGTGGTAACCCAAGATCTACCTCATTCGAGGAGAGCACACTAACTATTACACTGATAGAGATTGACCTAAGAATTAATCAATTACATTATCTATGAACTGTAAATTTCAAATTTTAAATGTAAATATGTAATTCACTACACACAACAAGTTTCCGGAATTCATACTTTTATAGAACATTTTTCAGAACAAAATAAAAGAGAATATATAGATATAAAGTTTGCTGAAAGACAAACGGATATACATATAATTAGACAGACAGATGGACAGACGATAGGTGGACCTTTGGATGTAGTGAACTAAGACAGAGAGAGCCAGATGGACAGATGATAGATATACCTTTGGGGGAGATGAGCTAAGACAAACGGAGAGCCAGATGGACAGACGATAGATGGATCTTTGGATGTAGTGAACTAAGACATAGAGAGCCAGATGGACAGATGATAGATGGACCTTTGGGCGAGAAGAACTACTTACCCTTCCAGAGCACATGATTTCACCCCTGGTTTTTAGTGGGGTTCGTGTTACTCGATCTTTAGTTTTATATGTATGCTTTGTAGATCGTTCTTTGTCCTTTTGTACTTTTTCTTTTGGCCATTGTGTTGTCTGTTCTTCCACCATATACAGATTCCGATTACCCCTTTGGTATCTTCAAACTCTTCTAAGCATATTATTTATTTCCGTCCATTGTTCTGTTTTGCATCTAGAGCATGCCTATACGGAACATCTCGTTTGGCGAAGGTGCTCTAGGTTTGTCTGATTGCTTAATGATTGATTGGCTGTTGATTGTTTGCTTGATGTTGTTTTACGCCACTTTCAATAATATATCAGCTATATCGTGGCGGTCAGTTTTATTGGTGGAGGAAACCGGAGGACCCGGTGAAAACCACCGACTTGTTGCAAGTTACTGACAAACTTTATCACATAATGGATTGTTTATTGATTGTTAGACGTCTAGAAGCAAATATGTCATGCATACTTAGAACAAGAACAAGTACAAAATTACAACAAAAAGTTAAAATTAATAAGGAATAGTGCAAGACAGCGCTTAATGTATTTAGTAACTCTTAAAATTTTACAAAATATCTACAAAAAGAATCAATGAAAAATAAATACAAGTCAAATTTACCTTGTTAAATATCAAGTAAAGGGGATACTGCGCTAGGTGTGTCTCGTTATTTTTACATGTCCATTTTGTCTTCTCTTTTACTTTTGGGACTGATATATAACAGCCTCCCCCTGAGGTGCACCATTTGCCTACCTCTATTTCAAAGGCTTCTGATACTTCTGATGTAGATAGTGACTTTCCGAAGCTTTTGTGATAAAACTCTAGTACTTTTGTCATTGTCAATGTTAGACATTCTTGTACCGCGGATACAATGTTTGGCGGTATTAAACCCTTTTCCTTTTCGTTTTTTAAGTAGACAAAGACCTTACCATCTTCAACCGAAAGATGCAACTCATTTGATTCATCAATACAAAGAATTGCAGCTTGATGATACAAACAAATATTTCCTTTTGTTTCCTTTAAAGGCCAAACATTCATTGCAGCACCAATTAACTTAAAAGACAAGGCAGCAGATATGGACGATTTTAAGAGTGTGTAAGATAAACATTATGTGACAGGCCATGATATTTTGGCTCCAAATGAGGTCTCAAGCCAAAATGTGTTTTTGCATTTTTGTGAAGGTTGTATACCCAAAGGATCGCCTGCAAAATTGCATACGTATATACCAAGTAGTTTTAGAGATATTAAAGAATACAATTTCAATTGCTCTCCAGAAATCGGAAAAAAATCAATAAAAAAATGTTATTTTCTTTTCACATAACACAGCATGCATATCATTTATACTGAGTGAAAATATGGATACTTTAAAGCAATTATGTGAAACTTTGTATTCAAATGATGATACATGGTAGCTATATAGTACCTCTACAAACAGTATATTAATTTGACCTTGACCTTTGACATCAAGGTCAATGAAATATCATTGATTGTGTATGGTAAATAAAAACATTGTGTTTATCTTAGTATTTCATTTTCTGTGAATTGATGGAGTTATGTTTTGGTCTTCCTCATGTCATGCCATGATTATATGTATATGTAGTTTGTGTCCATGTTATAATGTTCATAAATTGAAAGTCAGCATGAAAATGTAGAGGTCAAGATAAAAAAAAATCCACTATTGTTAATATAGTAATAGTGGCCGTCTGTCTGTCTGTTCGTCCATCACACTTTCTTGTTTACACAATAACTTGAGTAAACATGGATGGATTTGAATAATCTTTTGCATGTGGCTTGTAATTATCATGATCTTGGATGGGTTCTTACATGGCAATGTGGGGGGGAAATCTTAGTTTTTGGTTGAAAAATCACAAATTTTGAGAGCTGTGTCTTGTTTACGTGATAACTTCAGTAAATATGGATGGATTTGAATAATTTGTTTGCATGTGGCTTCTACTTATCATTATCCTGGATGGGATGTTACATGGAAATATTTGAAGGAAGGGTTTTGTGGGAAAATCTTAGTTTTTGGCTGTAAAATCACCAATTTTGAGATTTGTGTCTTCTTCAGTAAATATGGATGGATTTGAATATTTTTGTGCATGTGACTTGTAATTATGATGTTGTATATATATGTATCCGACTTTAGATAAAAAATACTTTACTTTACTTTACTTTACCAGAATATTTATGATTTTAAACTTAATTAAATCCTTTTCTTCAACGTTAAACATTGTCTTATTAATTGCCCAAGTTATTGTCGATCTCTTTAAGACTAAATGGTTACCTCAATCATATTTAACTTTTAAAGAAAGCAACCCCATTTATCTTTGAAGGAGAAACAATTTTTACAACTAACTCTATTACAAAATGTGAAATAGCAAAAGCTAAATTTTGAGAATCATTGACATTTATGTTTTTTACAGCAATGTTGATAACTTACATTAAAGGGGGAACTCCTGCCCAATTATTTTTTGGAGAAGGGGTCTGTAATGACGAGAGCTACATTTGGTATTTTTTGACCGAAGTTATCAAGTTTTATTGACTGATGTTGTTAGTATACCCAGGTGAGCTATACAGGCTCCTGGGAGCCTCTAGTTTATTTTCATTCAAGCCAGGCTTTGACTTGTAAGCCCTTCCGCACTCATCACAAACTAAGGTTCCTGATAAAAAAAATATCTAGCATTGTAACTTGCTTAATGTAACATTTGAGAATTAACTATATATTTAATAGAAATGAAGAAGTTGAAGATTATGATATAGGAAGACGGTTAGTTAGAAACAAATCCGACTGGATCCCTAAACCTACAAAGGATAAATACTTAGAGGAACCAATTAATGCATTAAAAAGTAATTCACTTGAAACAAATAAACATATTAAGGATAATTTATGCCGCAACAAACGACAGGCTTTATTTAGATTAAAATCAGATAAATCGATCGTGATAAAAGAGGCAGATAAAGGTAATGCTGTTGTAATTTTAGATGGAGAATATTACAAAGGTACAATTTTGGACATGTTGAAAGATGGAATGTATTATGCAAAAACGGATAAAAAGGCAGATCAGAAGACATATAAAATGATAACTAAATAGTTACATGAACATGAAGGTGAATTACATAAAGAAGAAATATGGATTGCAAAAAGTGCATAAAAGTGAAGTAATCTCAAACGCAATACTGGAACAACACACATAATGTATAAAAAAATTAAATCCGGATGATTTACAATTCGTCCTATTGTTGTCGGAGCCAATTGCGTCACTCAACAATTAAGCCATTTTATATACATTATACTTAAACCACTATGTTGTGAAGTACCTAGTTTTTAAGGGACGATCTAGAATGTTTAAATCATTTGCCGACGACTGTCATTCCAAATTCTGAACTCATCAGTTGTGATGTTGTAAGTCTTTATACAAATATTCGCACGATTTGGGAATGTCTGCAATAACATTTTGGTTGAAAAATAGACGAAACATTGTACAACATCGCTTTTCTAAAGAATTTATTCTTGAAACCGTGCAAATTATTCTCGAAAGAAATGTTTTCTATTTTGACGGTAAGTTTTAATGACAGAAAAGACGAACCGCAATGGGAACTAAAATGTCGCCAACTTACGCTACTCTTGTTCTTGGATACATTGAACATATTTTATACGAACAACTTTTGAATAGCTACGGACAAGAATTTGCATCGTATGTACCACAAAACAGGAAGCGTTTTCTTGACGATTGTTTTATTATATGGAACTCTGACATTCCCGTTGAAATTGCATAGACAACAAACAAGGCACAATGACCTTACTATAATAAGAGCTAATGAACATTTCCATCGTTGTTCTGGAGGACATTTCAAAATATTCTCGCTATATAAAGTTAATACAGAGGGTGATTTTTAAGAAGAAGAAAAGAAACTGTATTAATTAATATTCTTAAACTTACGTTAAATGATAAATGACTTTAAAGATTTTCGTTAATCTTACAAGTTTCAAGAACTGTATGACACACAATTTTACATCACTCAAAATATGAAATAGTAATATTATGATCATTTATATTTACAAGACATGTTTGAATGACATCTACCGTCTACTGTTGCATAATTTGCTCGCTTTACGACATGCACATCGATTTTGTTCACAACAATTTTTGCCGGAACAGCCACACTTCTGAAACCCCTGATCATCACAAATTGAATTCAATCTGACCGCTTGTCGCAACGAAATGAAATTGTCCGCTAAAATGTCAGAGGGCTTAAGAAATAAACGATCAGTAGGCTCGAACCGATTTCACATGTACATTTTTGTTGCAAGAAAGACATTTAAATTAACCAAACACAACATCCTGACAAACTACACAAACGTTTGAAGTTCCGACAGATGGTTGGACTTCAGAAGTGTCCAATTGCCTCATCATCAGTTGAATGGGCAGGATCAATATCGGTGTTCATATTCACCTGCATGCTGGTCATCCAAAAGATGTTCTTTGATGTCAACTTTGAAAATGAGTTCATCGGGCAGGGAAGAAGAGGCAAGTCCCACATTAGCATCTACCCAAACATAGCTTTATACGGTGTCCTATTTATACCAGAATGATGACTTCTATTTTTGTCAAAATGTACAAACTTAATCCAAACTGGCCCTAAACACATGTACATGTATTTATTTATCACCTGACATGAATTCCATTAACCTAAACTATAATTAATCCAATCAGTAAATTTGTCTAATAAATGTTGAAATTTTCAGTAATTTGTAAAATTACTGGTTTATTTCAGTAATTTTTTAAAAAAATTTAAAATTACTGACCTGTTTAGTAATTTTACAAAATTTCTGATTTTTCAGTAGTTTTGCCAAATTACTGGTCTTACAAATCTACTGTAACATATATACTATACATTGTATATATACTATATTTTTTTACTCTTTTTTTATTTAGATCACTGAAATTCAAGCGACTGTATGCGTGCACACCCACGTTTTTTTTTAAGTCTGACTGTGTTTTTCTGTTCCTTTTGTATCACTCAGTTCAACGGAAAATGCACTGCTAGTATTTTAATTGTCATTATTTTCTGCAAGTTGTTCATCATCGTCGCTTTCGTCAAGATTATTTTCACTTGTTTCAAAGTCTCGGTGACGGTCGGTGGAATGAAATTCGACATTTCCCAAAAAAAACAAATCATTTACGCGATCGATATCGTCCAGAAAATCATCATCATTGTAGGAAATTATTTCCGGGGGTATCGTACTTGCAGTACTGGATTAACTAAATTATATAAAGTCCTCCATCGTCTCACTATTTTTGTTTAAGAAGATTAATTTCACATCTGGTTTACAAATCGTTTTTCTGACAACGGAAATTGAGATTAGGGGAGATAATATTGTACTTTCTTTTCTTAAAATAGATTCAAAATTTACAGATATTTATATATACATTCAAACCTGCTTTAGTGACCACCTCTATTAAGCAATAACTTGTATTATGTGACCTTAATTTTTATTTCCCTTCACAGTGGATTTCATATCAATTAAACCTGTATTAAGTGACCACCTGTCTTATGTGACCATATTTCACTGTTCCCTTGGAAGGTCACATAAGACAGGTTTGACTGTAAATAGATTGCGTGAAAATGTTCGAATTTAATTATTCAATATAAATGCAAGTTCTGTTAACCGTGAATAAGTTTTCAACAAACAGAAGACGTTTAATTGTAGAACAAATTAAAACAGCTGGAGACATTTTACATTTGTAATGTGCGACGTTTATGACGTTATTTCTTTGATTAGGTAATGCCGCAGTTGGACCCAAAATGGCATGGCGCGTCACATATCATCTTGTCTGCTGATTTGATATCGGTCACTGGTGGTTTACATTTCTCTATGCATGGTACAATGTATGACTGGACCTTAGACTCCTGTTCTTGACTATCATGATTTGGTTCAACAAGAATGTCTAGATGAAACAAGACTTGTATTATAAACTCCTTAAAGTCATCATTTCGCATGTGTTGATGGAATTTCTCCTGTGACCACAGCTTGAGGAGATCTTGTTTAGCGATTTGTCCTGTGTTAGTAAGACTACATAGGATACCTCTCAATTCCTCCTCCTTTGGCCAGAAAAGCTCATCTGTGATGAATGATCTTAAGATATTTACTAGTGATTGTGGTTGTACAATGATGAAATGATCTAGTCCTAGTTGGTCAAAATATAAAATTTTGCCCAATGAATGCTGAACATTTAAAAAATCCTTGGTTTGTTTATCAGTCAGATATAGGTCCTCATTTCTTCGATTCAGGGTTATTAGTTCTTCTTTTGAAATTATGTTCATATTGTTTATCCTCAGCTCTGACAGTTGTAGGTCCAATAGAACCCATGCCATAGGCATTTTTTTACCCCATGAATTTTGCTGAAATGCCACTTCAACTAGTGTGGACTTCAGTCTGTTGATTTCAGGGTCGGTTTTTTCCTTTCCATTTATAAAGAATATGTCATTGTATATTATGCGGCTTTCCAATTCGTGATTTTTAAATATTTCTCCGAGATCGAGGATCAACTCCTTTTTCCTAAGAATGCGTTTTTCCTATAAACGATAAATATAAATCATTGGATCTCTGAAAGACCATAGCAAAACATTAAAGGCTCTATATTCGTCAAGAGTTTATTGGGCGTTATGGGTTTTGCGGGAGATGACGGATGGTGGCCATGGGGGAGAAAGGTGGAATGGGATATGGGAATGGAGGAGTGGGGGGCTGGGTCATTGGTGTTCATTGAAACATTTTTGTTCATACAAACACACTACAGAAGGTGATGATCTTTTAATTACGTTTGTTTTTCCTCATCCTTACCAGCCTAGAAAAAAATCCCAAGGCAGACATTTTGCTTTTATCACATCAATAACATATTTGTTTATTGTTTATTTGCTGTTTATGTCAGATGCTAAGGGGATTATATACACTGTGCAGTGTGTTTGAAAATATTACTAGCATCATAAAACAGGAGGCTCACATGAGTCTGTATCACTCATCTGATAGATTGTATTGCCTATTGCATGATATGTATAATTTTAATCTACTAGAACTTGAACTCAATAGACCACATAGCCTTGATTTGTACAAAATAGTACATGATCTTGTTAAAGCAATGGATAAAATAGAGAATTTGGGTACAGTTTTGTTACAAATTGTGGATATTTGAACCTTGTAAAAAATAGGAGGACAATTTTAGAGTGCCAAGAAAATTCATAATTTGTTACAACATTAAAATTACTTACAGATTATAGAAATACGTTTTCCTTGAACTTTTGCCCAAAAGGAAAATAACTCTTATACAAACGTATAATTTAAAATCATGTCAGGAATGTGCAAAAGGTCTATCTATATCATTTTCATTCTTAGATCTTTAAAGACATTTTTGAACTTTTTTTCATTACAACATTTAATGATTTGATTTGATTTATTGTGCTTAACGCCACTTTCAACAATATTTCAGCTATATCATGGCGACCAGTCTTCGTGGTGGAAGAAGCCCGAGTACTTGGAGAGAAACACCGACCATGGGCAAGCAACTGGTAAACTTTATCACTTGCAGCTGCGAGTTGAGTGCACCTTTTTTGTAATTTACAAAGCTGGGCGCGAATCCACGACGTATTGGTGATAGTCGTGTATGAGTTGTTAGATAACTACCTAACTCATTGAGCCACCCGGGCCCTCTTACAACATTTAATCAATGTACCACAAGAGTTTAAATGACATATACCATGTGGCCTAAATTTGCTCAGGCATGAATTTGCATATCACAATGATCATTCTAGCACTATACAAATGCATTGCCATTTTCAGTGAACCACATTTGTTGTGTAATTGCAAGCATCCCCACTCCTGTGATGTAGATCTTGACTTCGAACCAAGTTAGGGTCACAACAAAGACTTATATCATCTGGGTGTCGTCATGGCCGTGATCATATGGTAGTTGGATTTACAACTACCTGTGGAATCAGTGTCTACTACCACTAAAGCTGTGAGTTTGAACCCGGTTCAGGCGAGGTGCACTCGATACAACATTATGTGATAATGTTTGTCAGTGATTAGCGTCAATTCATTGTTTATTTATGTGAACCGCATGGGTGGTGTAATGGTTAGCGTTCTCACCTCAGGATCGCTGGATCGTGGGTTCGAACCCTGATCAGATCAAACCAAAGATTATAAAATTGGTATGTGTTGCTTGTCTGCTAACCACAAAGCATTAAGAAGAAAGAGCAAAGACTGGTTTCCTCGGTATCAGGATAATGTGTCCGAGTGGGGCGACATGTCTGTCCACGTCTGTTGTTTCAGTGAGCTAACACTATAAAAAATTCAATTAAGCATGTTGGTGTAGTACAAAGTTGACCTCGTCATCATTATCATCATCATATCATTGAAAATTAACCTGTTCTTGCCATGATATAGCTGAAATATTGGCGCTAAACAAGAATCAATCACTCACTCTAATGATTATTTACAACTGGTGTTACGTGACGATAAAAGATAAAATCTCACATAAAACTGTGGCAGATCTCGGTAAAATAACAATCGTTATATTCAATTATCATACCTGATTAAAATCATCACTGTGCGTGGCACAGAACATTATTATGGGCAGAATGTCTTTATCATCTGCACAGTATGAAAGGATGGAGTCCACCCAATATTTCAAAATTGCTGAAAATAAAAGATGATTCTTTTATAATTTAAAGACTGGTAGAGCTATATGTATACATAAATGTATAGTGAAGTAAGAAAACAATAACATATATGTAAAAATGAAAACAAGCGTTATTCTTTGTAAATAAAGCGTGATTCAAGTAATAAAAGGAATTAAACTTTCAACTTTTAGAGAATGGTTTGTTTGTTTGTTTGCGTGATGGTGTTTAGCGCCACTTTCATTATTTTAGATTTATATAATGGTAGAGTAACACTGAACTGTAGACCATGTTAGATTTATATAATGGTAGAGTAACACTGAACTGTAGACCATGTTAGATTTATATAATGGTAGAGTAACACTGAACTGTAGACCATGTTAGATTTATATAATGGTAGAGTAACACTGAACTGTAGGTCATGTTAGATTTATATAATGGTAGAGTAACACTGAACTGTAGGCCATGTTAGATTTATATAATGGTAGAGTAACACTGAACTGTAGACCATGTTAGATTTATATAATGGTAGAGTAACACTGAACTGTAGACCATGTTAGATTTATATAATGGTAGAGTAACACTGTACTGTAGGTCATGTTAGATTTATATAATGGTAGAGTAACACTGAACTGTAGACCATGTTAGATTTATTATAGTATTAAACACTTCTTTTCAGGAGTTTATGCATGTGTAAACGGCACCGATGCACTCACAAACTGAATAAATGTCTATATAACAGGCTAGTTTTATATAATGGTAGAGAAGCAGTAATCTTCAGAACATACTAGTTTTATATAATGATAGAGAAGCAGTAATCGTCAGAACAGGCTAGTTTTATATAATGATAGAGAAGCAGTAATCCTCAGAACAGGCTAGTTTTGTATAATGGTAGAGAAGCAGTAATCTTCAGAACAGGCTAGTTTTATATAATGGTAGAGAAGCAGTAATCTTCAGAACTGACTAGTTTTATATAATGGTAGAGAAGCAGTAATCCTCAGAGCAGGTTAATTTTATATAATGATAGAGAAGCAGTAATCTTCAGAACAAACTAATTGTATATAATGGTAGAGAAGCAGTAATCTTCAGAACAGGCTAGTTTTATATAATGGTAGAGAAGCAGTAATCCTCATAACAGACTAGTTTTATTATAGTATTAATGAATGGTTGTTTTTATAGTGGTCCTGTTATATGCCCGAGGTCTGGAATAATGGCCAGAGGAGGTTGTAATGGAATAAAAAATATCCTAAATGATGCTGAACACTAAATATGTTTTCTAAGCTTTACTTACATTCCTCCTTTTAGACCCCCTAAATAGTCCCTCCCCAGAACGGATCAGCTTAATCTTAGCTTAGTTTGGTTTCAATTGGTTGAATGGTTTTGCAGCAGAAAATTACTAGAGGTTCAGTGGGCTGAGTCTGTGTCGCTCACCTTTCATTCTGCTTTGAGGAAACTTAATACAAAACCTTCCATAGGGGCTTCCTACCAAATATCGGTTCACTTGGCTACTCAGTTTCAGAGGAGAAGATTAAAATGTGAAAAGTTAACGGACGACAGACGACGGACGTCAAGTGATGGCAAAAGCAAGATGAGCTAAAAATTAGGAGATAACTGTATTGTGTTTGAAAATACCATGCCATCAATTGGAGATTTGATGGTCGCAAGTTGGGTTTAGTGGCAACGGATATTTTCGACCATTAAATCGACAATTGATACCGTGAAATTTTTAAATACCATACAGTTATCTCCATTCAAATGCAATACTGAACATAACTAGAGGCTCCCAGGAGCCTGTAATCGCTCACCTGTGTTCATTTGGATTTTCAAACTCCCCAAAAAGTAACTACACTTGGTTATCAGCTTGCAATGATCGTTCATGACAATTTTCAATTCCATCCTCCTGTAATATCGGAGAAGAAGATCTTTAAAAAATTCAGCCAATCAGAGGCTATTATGTCCCCTGGCAGCCATGTTGGATGGTTGATCAGAACAAAAGTACCACCACTTGGACAGACCATGCAAAGGAACATTCCTGCCAAGTTTGGTCCTATTTGCTTCAGTGATTCTCTAAAAGAAGATTAAAATTTCGACCAATCAGAAGATTTTATGGCCCCTGGCAGCCATGTTGGATGACCGATCGGAACAAAAAATAATAACACTTGATAAGGACCTTGCAAGGAACATTTCTGCCAAGTATGGTTCCAATCCATCCAGTGGTTCTTGAGAAGAAGTTTGTTTTACATATTTCCCATAAGGTCGCTATGTTAAATTATGTCACCCACTGGCGGCCATCTTGGATTTTCAATCGGTCCAAAAAGTAACAACACTTGGTTAGCAGCTTGCAATGATCATTCATGACAATTTTCAATTCCATCCTCCATGTAGTATCGGAGAAGTAGATCACTAAAAATTTCAGATAATCAGAGGCTTTTATGGCCCCTGGCAGCCATGTTGGATAACTAATCGTAACGAAAGTAACAGCACTTCGTTAGACCATGCAAATGAACATTCCTGCCACGTTTGGTCCCATTTGCTTCAGTGGTTCTGCAGAAGAAGATTGAAATGTTTGCGGACGGACGACGGACGCCAAGTGATGGCAATAGATCACATGGCCCTTCGGGTCAGGTGAGCTAAAAATGTATTCTTGCATATCCCTGGGTGAAAAAATCACACATATTAAAGTTCCACGAACTGTTGTTGACGACTTTGGCACATAAACAACATGACGTCATATGAAGACTTCCAGTTTAAAACGTAAAGATCAGATGTTTTTTAATTTCGTCTACGCTTCAATTTTGATAAATTTTAAGCAAAAATAAGTTTGCAAGGTAGGGATTTTAATTATTTTTGTGCATTGTTGTAAATGTGACATATATGATTTCACGTCTTCAAGATGGTGGATCCTTTCAGCTGAACCCCTTAGTTAAGACTTAGATTGAGAATTTTACGTAGAATAGTAGCCTTTCAAATCCAACGATGCAAACGAATTGCATTAGAATATGCAATTGACAGATGAACAACGCAAGACAGACAGACGACGAACACAAAGTGATTGCAATAGCTCTCGTGACCCTTCTAGTAAGATGAGCAAACTAGAGGCTCGGATGAGCCTGTATCGCTCACCTGACATAACTAAGTCCTCTTAAGAATGTCTGCATGCCGAATACATCTAAGTTACTATTGAAATCCCATAGGGTTCTATGTTAAAACTATGTCTCTTCATGATGGCAGCCATCTTGGATAGAGGTCATGGTCACCGGACACAATTTTAAAAGTATACTACCCAAGGACCATCAATGCCATGTTTGCTTTAAATTGACTGACTGGTTTCAGAGGAGAAGATTTTTAAACAATTTTCCCATAGGGTCCTATGTTAAAACTATGTCCACTGATGGTGGCCATCTTGGATGGAGGTTGGGTTCACAGGACATAATTTTGAAAGTTGACCATCTAAGGACCATTCATGCCTTGTTTGCTTTAAATTGACTTGCTGGTTTCAGAGGAGAAGACTTTTAAACATTTTTTCCATAGGGTCCTATGTTAAAACTAAGTCGAGTCATGGCGGCCATCTTGAATCTCCGATCAGCAAACGATTCACATGTTTAGTACAGGATCATCCAATGATAATTCCTGAAAATTCACAATTCAATTGGCTTAGTGGTTTCTAACAAGAAGATTTTTAAAATTTCGACCAATCAGAACACATTATGAGCCCTAGCAGCCATGTAGGATTTCCGATCAGCGCCAAAAACAAAAATCGTGTATATGACCATCTAATGAACATTTCTGCCAAGTTTGGTCCAAATCTGTTGCGTGGTTTCAGAAAAAAAGATGAAATGGGAAATTCCCAAAGGGCCCAATGTTAAACTAAGTCGAGTCATGGCGGCCATCTTGAATCTCCGATCGGCAAACGATTCACAGGTTTAGTACAGGACCACCCAATGATCATTCCTGCAAAGTCACAATTCAATTGGTTTAGTGGTTTCTGACAAGAAGATTTTCAAGGTTTCAACAAATCAGAACACATTATTGGCTCTGGCAGCCATGTTGAATTTCCGATCTACACCAAAAACATAAATCTGGTAGAGGACCATCCAATGAACATTTATGGCAAGTTTGGTTGAAATCTGTTCAGCGGTTTCAGAGAAGAAGAGTTAAATTTGAAAAGCTAACGGACGGACAGACGGACGGACGGACGACGGAAGCTTACCCATGACAAAGGCTCACTTGGCCTTTGGCCAGGTGAGCTAAAAAAATCAGATTAAAAAAGTCTGTTACCAACATACCTTCTGTAGTTTCTTTTTGATCATATTTGTTTAAAGGACACGATAAGTCAATTTTTCCATTGAACATCAACACAAACGTTCCTTTAGGTAGCCTAAATAACTGTTGTGTCATGTCGAAAGACCTCTGTCCTCCAAAATCAAAGAGATCTGAAGGGGCAATTTCTATCTTATATGTTCCTTTTCTTATTTCCTCTTTTATATTCTCTTGAATGGTAGCTATAATGTAAGAGAAATTCATAGTATTCCCCGGCATTAAAAGTTTGTATTCATCATCGTAGAAACATGTTTATAGGTAATAATACTATACACATCTTACAATATATAGCAATTTATAATTGTATTAAACACATAGATATCTTATTTAGTGCGTACGACATATTTCTGGAATATCTTCATCATAGTAAAGCGATGGAAAGCCAAATAATTTAAGTCATTAGAAGTAAGAAAACCAAAAAAGAGCTACTGAAACAGGATCGCTAAATTCAGCGAAGATCCCCTATGTTCGATGGAGAAGAAAGGTTTAATCAGTTACATTCTTTAGGAAATGTAAATTTCAAGCATAAATATATGTTATAAGTGACATTGGTGCTCAAACACTAACTACTGGGTGGAAGATACCCTCCCAATGGGGACTCATAATTCGTCAACATAGGTATCCCCCCACGGAGACTAATAGTCCGTCAGCATAGGCATCAACTCCATGGGGACTAATAGTCCGTCAGCATAGGTATCAACTCCACGGGAACTAATAGTCCGTCAGCATAGGTATCAACTCCACTGGGACTAATAGTCCGTCAGCATTGGTATCAACTCCACGGGGACTAATAGTCCGTCAGCATAGGTATCCACCCCATGGGGACTAATAGTCCGTCAACATAGGTATCCACCCCACGGGGACTAATACTCCGTCAGCATAGGTATCAACTCGGTGATTTTATTCAAGCACGTAATGTGAACAAATTATAGGTTAAGGCCACACCAAATTAATTAGTAGACCTTTGAGATTTTGGGCTAAATAAATGGGGCGAGCGAGCGAATTTTTTTTTTTTAATTTTAAATTGTTCGCTTCCAATTTCCTTGGTTTTAAGTGCGAGGGAAATATTTTTTTTTAAACTTTTGTCCATACCTGTATTTCAATATTGTTTCCAATTTGCATTCGAGCCTTGAAAAACAGCTTGCATCCCACTTCCTCAGTTCAAGGGGCATCATATAACTAGCATTGACTAGTTTATATCTCTCTTCATTCATTACTACACCTTTCCTTGTATTTATATGTTGTGGTTTTTTTTGTCTGCTTTTAACAATAAATATTGCACATGTATATCAGCTTTTTCACTATTAATGCATGAACTGAATATAGCCAATCACTTTCTGCACTGAAGTTAGTCTGTAGTATATGCACTTTCTGATCCTTAGACACCCTCTGTGGTATGCTAGCTAGTTTTTTGTAACATAACTGCATGGTGTACGCTTTGTGTTTGTGTGTATGGATCACTAACCAGTCAATCCAAGCACAGTGGAAACTGGGGGTTCTAACTAGTGCTATTCCATTTACATGTAGATGTTCTATAGAAGGAGTTGAAAATGTAAAACTTTGACAGACAGACAGATGTAAAGTGATGATTATAGATCACATGATCATATGGGTCAGCTTGTAGCGTTGATCAACATCTAGCAATTAATTCTGCTTAAACCGGTGCTAGGGGCCGTCTTGAACTTGCTATGAGATATGAGAAATTGCTCATTGCTGAAGGCCTTATGGTGACCTCAAGACGAAGAACAAAAATAAAAGCGTTGTTCCATTGCTCTGTTTGCCATGTATTAATTGAGATTTTGTCTCATGTATATTTAGTCCACATCCCTTTATTTGTCAGGTGAGCTAAAAACCTATATGTATCGATCATTATTATTTAAAATGACATGACTGGTGTATATGCCTTTTCAATATCAGATTGGCATGATCCCTGTGTATCACTGACACCGGATATTGCATATGGTAAACAGTGATGATGCAGACAAGAAAACTTTATCCTTTCAGTGCACCTTACTTAAATCTCACAGTTGTGGCGGTTTGTTTTGTTCTGTTTATTGTTTCGCAAGTTTACTGTGCATCATCTATAGATCAGACTTTAAAATAAACAAGTTTGTATACATAATATTATGTATTTAAACAATAGCCAACGTATAAACAAAAAAATTAAATACGCAAAACACGAGAGTGTGATTTCCAACCTTCTCTCACAAAATGACAAATAGCATGTTTGTATCAAGTAAATATTATGTCTTTATACTGCCTACTAGAACACTCAAATACCACTTGAATGACTAACAAAATCACTGACTAGCTATATATTAAAACACTACAATCACTCGCTGAATAGTAAATTGAGAAATGACTATTGCCACTCTTTGACTTGTGAAAACATTTTGACTATAGAAATACACTGACTATTTATTAAATGGTGACGATCACCGACTATTTCTAACGACTTTAAAATAAACACTCAATGACTAGAATAACTCTCTGACTAGTAATTAAATGTCATGATATTTTCATGAGTTTCTCAAATAAACAATTATTAGAAACGAATTGTTTAAACAACAAATTTGCAGTTATATTGAATCAATTTTTTGGGATTTGTTTGCCTCTGATGAATTGCATTCCCCATGTTTTTTGCTTCCTGTCCATCTTGTCTGCACGGTCTACGATCGCGTCATTGAACAGTTGCCTAAACTTTCTGTGTTTTGTTTCAATGGCAGTGTTTTTAAGCAAAAATGTTTTGTTATTTTTGGCAGAATATTTCAAATCCGAAACTATCAAGACGGTTTCCATCCTCGTGGGTTTCCATTCACAATATCATCTAAATCACAAAAACGCTTGCTTTCACTTTTCCTTTATTCAAACGCGAAAACGACTACGAATTATTTTGTCTAATTCCAGAATCGAGTTCGTCGAAAATGCGAGTTATTTTCAACGTGCGCGATTTTTATTTTTATTTTTAAATTTTGATTTTGGTAATTTAGGAGCAGGATTTCCAAAGAACTACTAATTAATTTGGTGTGGCCTAAATAGATAATTCATTAAAGCATTCGAGTAATCAATAACTTACCATGTCTATTTTAAAATAAACCAAAGGTCCTACGACCAGTTCATATACAGTTCCCAGCATTAGACTTATGTCTGGCAATCAATTAAATAATGGGATAAATTGACGGTCAGCAACAAAGACAGCACAATACAGTACTGTGTAAAAGAAACAATGAAAAACATTTTTTTCAACAGCAAAAAATCTTCAAACTCTACTGTCCATTTTGCAAAATATTTACTAAGTGTTTGGATGTACTACCTTGCTCCAAAGGAACCATCTTTCTATTCTTTATGTCTATGCCATTCCTCCCAAAATAGGTGGTAAGTCCATCAGTAGACTTCCAATGTTGTGGAATCTCCTCACCAATAAGTATACTGGCAAGAGTTGACTTCCCAACATTGGAAGCACCTCCTAGGTAAACACAATTTTCATACAAGACGAATGTGTCCTTTGACAGAAGCTCATTATTTTCACCATTGGTGCCCATCATTGGAATCTGAGCAACTGAAAAAAATCATTGATACTGAATATTGTACTTTCTGGTTGCTAGGAATGAAAGAAAATCGAAATGTTATTAATTCTCATGTGACCTCATTAAGTATACTACTGCAGTCTTCGAACTTAGGCGGTAGTCCGAAGCCCGATGCGTGTAAAATTGTACACGGGCGTATAAAATAAGTAGTTCCACAAGCCCGACAAGCCTGTGAAAAAAAAGTCATATAGTTTCAAAAGTTGATTTCATAAGATATTGTGTGTAGATATTTAATTCATTGTTCTCCGTTTTCAGTTGCTGCCGAGTCAATGCAAAAAATTAGTAGACAAACAAGTCCTTTTAAGATTTTCCGATGTTCGAAATAGATTTAGGTGTGTCTGTTTTTTTGCAATTTGATTGGTTAATATTTTTACCATCATGTACCCAAGAGAAAATGAATCCGGGATCCCAGCGGGATCCTGATGGAATCCCGGTAAAATTGGTGGGATAAGCCGGGATAAGCGTCTGAAGTCGGGATCCCGTACGGGATAAATATCTGAAACTGGGATCCCATTCGGGATAACTGTCTGAAGCCGGGATCTCATTCGGGATGACTGTCTGAAGCCGGGATCCCATTCCGGTTGAAACAGGAAACCATAAACCAGAATTCTGTGGAGTTTATTTTTGTTTAAATCCCGAAATTTTTTTTATTTTTTTCTTCAATCCCTGAATATAAAATATATCCTGGAGTATACAAAATGTACATGTAGGTACTGAATGCTTCATTGAAACAAAGAAAAGCAATAAAAATAATGCACGATATAGACATAAAGATTTGTTTATTTCATGTCCTTTTCTAAAATATTGTGGAATAATGCCTTTTTGAATGACAATTAACATGATTTCAAACAGCAAAACATCAGAGTAAATGATTATTACAAAAGGTCATCTTTTCTTTTCACTTAACACAAGGACGTATATAGAAACGTCCTTGCTTAGCATATGCTTTTGGGATGTTTGATTCTGAAAGTCAATGTAATTGAATCTTTCTCTGGAGTTTTCAATGAAATAATGACATTGACTCTCAATCAGTAATAAATACAACAATGTCTGTTCCATGAAAAATTCAATTATTAAAACTAAATAAGACCTAATTTGCATAATCGGTATACATCGGCTGACAGTAAAAAATTCACAGAAAAAATGGAATATATGTTAAACTACTCCTTCCCATGTAGCTGCAGTTAAAATTTGAGCTCATTTTGACTGATACTAAAGCAGCAATGGACAATTGAAGAAATTTCTATTTTTAGTAACAGCAGCCATCTTGAATTGAGGGTGGGGCTGTCGGACACCATTTTGAAAGGGACCCATCAAGGGTCCACCCCTGCCAGGTTTGGTTTAATTTGGTTCAGCGGTTTCAGAGGAAAGGATTTAAATGTGATCTTTTATCAAAATATGCCTAATTTGCATAATCGGTATAAATCTGCTGACAAAAAAAAATCACAGAAAAGCCTGGAATATATGTTAAACTACTCCTTGCAATGCAGCTGCAGTTAAAATCGGAGCTCATTTTGACTTATACTAAAGCAGCAATGGACAATCAATTGAAGAAATTTCTAATTTTAGTAACGGCAGCCATCTTGAATGGAGGGCANTTTCAGAGGAAAGGATTTAAATGTGATCTTTTATCAAAATATGCCTAATTTGCATAATCGGTATAAATCTGCTGACAAAAAAAATTCACAGAAAAGCCTGGAATATATGTTACACTACTCCTTGTCATGCAGCTGCAGTTAAAATCGGAGCTAATTTTGACTTATACTAAAGCAGCAATGGACAATCAATTGAAGAAATTTCTAATTTTAGTAACGGCAGCCATCTTGAATGGAGGGCATGGCTGTCGAACACAATTTTGAAAGGGACCCACCCAGGGACTATCCCTGCAAGGTTTAGTTTAATTTGGGTCAGCGGTTTCAGAGAAGATTTAAATGTGATCTTTTATCAAAATCTGCCTAATTTGCATAATCGGTATCAATCGGCTGAAAGGAAAATTTCACAGAAAAACACGGAATATATGTTAAACTACTCCGTGCCATGTAGCGGCAGTTATAAAATTTGAGCTCATTTTGACTTATACTAAAGCAGTAATGGACAATTAAAATTTCATCCCCCCTTTTTTCTATTTCAAAATAAGACCTAATTTGCATAATCGGTATACATCGGCTGACAGAAAAAAATTCACAGAAAAAATGGAATATATGTTAAACTACTCCTTCCCATGTAGCTGCAGTTAAAATTTGAGCTCATTTTGACTGATACTAAAGCAGTAATGGACAATTGAAGAAATTTCTATTTTTAGTAACAGTAGCCATCTTGAATTGAGGGTGGGGCTGTCGGACACCATTTTGAAAGGGACCCATCAAGGGTCCACCCCTGCCAGATTTGGTTTAATTTGGTTCAGCGGTTTCAGAGGAAAGGATTTAAATGTGATCTTTTATCAAAATATGCCTAATTTGCATAATCGGTATAAATCGGCTGAAAGAAAAATTTCACAGAAAAACCCGTGTTAAAATACTCATTGCCATGTAGCTGCAGTTAAAATTTGAGCTCATTTTTACTGATACTAACGCAGCAATAGACAATTGAAATTTCATCCCCCCTTTTTTTCCATTTTTAGCTTGGTGGCCAACTTGGTTTGAAGTCGGGAACATCGGACACAATTTTGGAAGTGGGCCATCCAAGGACCATTCCACCAAAGTTTGATTGCAATTGACCCAGTAGTTTCTGAGGAGAAGATTCAAATGTGAAATGTTGACGGACGGATGACGGACGAAAAGTGATGGCAATAGCACACATGACCCTTTGGGTCAGGTGAGCTAAAAAAAAAGGGGGGGTGCATATTAAAAATCGTCACCAAATTATATATCACACGCAATGATGACATCTAGGATTTGCATAGTACTATACAAATCCTTAATGACACCATAATGTTTTGTTATATAAAGAATCTTATAGCAATATTGGTTGTGATGATGATGATGATGAGGAGGGGGAGGTGGACAATGATGATGATATGGAATATACTAAGGATGCTATTGACAATATGATTTTATATTTTTCAAGAGATTAATATAAACATGGATCCAAATTAAAGTGTCTTTTTGTTTTTTTTTTCACTTGCATTCTGGTCTTCCCTCATACATAATTGACAAGTCATCATAATATTTGGTATGTCATCATGTCTTGAGTTTTGGTGGTTTGAATTAATGGTCGTTAATGTAGTTTTCAAATTCGGGCCTGTAGAATTGATGGTGGGCATGTAAATATTTGAACTGTAAGGTAAAATGCTAAGCGTGAAGACTGCTAATGTGTTATTGATTCTCATATGACCTTATTCCAGCATACTGATGTGTTACTGATTGGCATGTGATCTTATTCCAGCATACTAATCTGTTTATGAGTGGCTGTGACTTCATTCAAGCATACTAATGTATCATTGATTCTCATGTGACCTCATTCCAGCATACTGATGTGTTATTGATTCTGATGTGGCCTCATTCCAGCATACTAATGTATTATTGATTCTCATGGTACCTCATTCCAGCATACTGATGTGTTATTGATTTTCATGGTACCTCATTCCATCATACTGATGTGTTATTGATTCTCGTGTAACCTTATTCCAGCATACTGAAGTATTGTTGATTCTCAGGTGATCTCTTTCTAGCATACTTATGTGTCATTGATTCTCAGGTGACCTCATTCTAGCATACTAATGTGTTATTGATTGTCATGTGACCTCATTCCAGCATACTGATGTGTTATTGAATCTGATGTGGCCTTATTCCAACATACTGAAGTATTATTGATTCTTATGGTACCTCATTCCACCATACTGATGTGTTATTGATTCTCATGTGACCTCATCCCAGCATACTAATGTTTTATTGAATCTCATGTGACCTCATTCCAGCATACTGAAGTATCATTGATTCTCATGTGACCTCATTCCAGCATACTGATGTATTAGAAGCCGGCAACCGGCGAAAATCTCCAGTAACTCTAGCTGTCACCGCCGGTTACCTTTTCTCTTTAAAAAAAAATAATGAGAGAAAATTTATCTAGTATCAGCACTCACTTCAAGGAAATACTGAAATGTGCCGGACCGTCGTTCCTGAGCGGCAATTTTTAGTCCGGACCGGCAAAATATTATGTAATTATCCATGCCGACCGGTTGACCGGCAATTATTCTGTGATATGTTCGGGTCGTTATATTTTATTACTGTTAAATAAAATAAATAAAATAAACACCGGCCGTGTGTCTTCTAACTCAATGATATGGAGATGTTTGTTATCGTAAACAATTACAGTCATTTTAAAAATTCGCGGAGATGACTAGAAGTGCAGCTAGCTCCATGCTTTTTCAATGTTTTTCCACCTGTCAAGGTCACTGATCTAGATCGCCAAAGAGCTTAAGATATCGGTAAAATGACCATGATCTAAAACGTGTACGTGACGTACAGTGTGCATAAAATGGCCACCGGCGGTGTGCCCAGTGGAACCATTCTGGCTGTTCATTTACAGAAATGTCCGCATTTATCAAACGAAACAAGAGTGATGCAAAACCTTCATGATATATGTTCTGACCTTCATGGAAAAGACAGCAAAACCATGAGTTGCAATATCTCTCGACGGCTTTTTCAAACAAACTTCAGAATCACTTTCATCACCATACTGAATTAAACTACATTTATAGTTTGTTAACTGTTCTGTTTTTCAAGTTAAATTGCCTTGAAGAAATAAAATCTTAATACATCTTTGTAGTCAACAAATTGAAGTGCCTTAATCACTACCACAATATAATCAAAAGTAGTTAAAAAGGGTCTTTTATCTTGAACAATTGATGAAAATATGAGAAAAATAGTACAAAAAAATGAAGTTTCAATAATGAAATTAAGTGCCAGGAGAGGCCTAGAATGCAGGATTTTGCACCATTTATCCCAGAGTTTCTGGGGACCCCCGGCAGTAAAGGCCACCGAGCAAACTCGGCGCGGCGGATGACTGTGCATCAATTTGCCTGCTTCTTTTCAATTTTCTCCTGCTACTTCAAAATTTATTGACATCCCTGGTGTTATTGATTCTCATGTGACCTCATTCCAGCATACTGAAGTATCATTGATTCTCATGTGACCTCATTCCAGCATACTGATGTGTTGATTCTCATAGTACCTCATTCCAGCATACTGATGTGTTGATTCTCATAGTACCTCATTCCAGCATACTGATCAGGGTTTCAGATTGCCATCGGTTATCTGCCATTGGCCGAAAATAAATCAAAATGACCGATTCTTTTTTGGTCAAGCTGACATTATGACCGATTATTTTTGCTGACTTGTGACAAATTGACCGATGGAATTTTAATGCAATCAGACCAGCAGCGATGTTTTTAGTCTTGATAGTGTTTATTGCGGCAGCTAAAGTTATTACTTCCCGTGGTAAATGCATTTTGTCTGTTTTTAGTCCGGTTATTCCCAATACTATAAATAAAATTGCTTGCTGTTTTCAACAATTACATACAATTTCATTAGTTACAGTACAAAGCACAATGCCAATCGTAGCACGTGTTACAAACATATGTTGACTGGTTCCCTAAATAAATGTAACGCGTGTTAGAAAGTCAAAGGGAACAAGTTGTATTTGAAAATATTATTATGGGCCGGCACTAAGCCGGTCCATTATTTGATATGGGTTTGAAGATGTTATATGATTATCTGCGGGATGTGACATAATTTACTGCTGAGCATATTTTTTTTTAATTTTGTTTAGAAATGGTAAAAAAGATGAATTCATAAAAATGTTTACAGACCTGAATTTAAAGGAAAAAACTGCACTTAATAACATGTTATTTTGCAGTAATTATTAAGTACCACATATATACTAAGTTATTTTTAGACACATAGAAATAGTGACTCAGCGCTGGTTATATATTTTCACTAGAGAGTTATTTTTAGAAACAGGCCTAAACGAAATAAACATTTCGATTTAAATGATTGGATACGTTTGATAACTAAAATGTAGTTTTATAAGAAATAAAATGATGATTTGTAATATTTTTGGGATATATATTAATTATACATTACATGTATAGAATAATATATTAAAATACAAATACAAATACTATATTAGCACAAACTCATCAGCAATAAATGGTTAAGGCTCAGAATATATAAAAGTGAAACTTGAATATCAGGTCATGTGCCCGTCATGTGATAGATATTATATGGCGGGATCATCAAGGTTTTCAGAACTTGATGATCCACCATTGGTTCTACAAAGTCTTAGTACAATAGAAAAAAGGTTAATTGCATTAATTCAAATCTTCACAGTGAAGGATCAGACAGTGCTATTTGCTTTTGTCAAATTGATTTTTTTTTATCTTTAAGTGCAGACTAAGAACTTTTATTAGGTTTTTAGTAGTTGTAGAATTTAGTTAGTTGTCCACTGTCATAACAAGAAAAGACATATTTGTTCACTTTTCTAACCAAACTTTTTATGTTTTTAAATTGTGGAATAAAAAATAACTTCAATGCAAACCAAACCCTCAAATTTCATCTTTACATTTTATATAATGTTGTACTACAACTAAACAGTATTTTTAAGTTTGTTTTGCCTGTGTTTTTCAAAACGCCTCAAACGATTCATGCCATTTTTTCAGTATTACATGCAATTTTATATGCATTCTATAAATGTCATGTTCTAGTCATATAAAAAAATGTACTTGGTAAAATTAGTTTTGTTATTACTATATGAATAAAGCATTATTAAATTTATTGATCTGTATATATTCATTTAAGGTATGGAACAAATGAACCAGTTATCGATGTGATTAATGTATTTGAAGTCTTTGAAGTATTCTGTAGATGTTCAGACTCGTATACTGAATAAAATTCAAGTCTTTGGGCTCATTTCCTTCAAAATGAGATATGTTAGTTATTTGCAACTGCAACTTGACATACTTCAAGACAATTTATAACAAGGTTTTGGCTGTTGTGCCATCTTATAAGCAGAGACATTTTATATTCAGAAGAGGGGTTATGCTATAGTTACATCTGTCCATCTGTCTGCTTTTATCTATCTGTACCCAAAGTTTTCTCCAACAGCTACTACAAACTACAGCTTCTTGATACTTGATAAGAAGCTTTATTTAGGATTTACTAAGAAGCTGTGGCATGATTGTCCATGAAACGGCTATCCATCAAATGGCAAAGGAATGGAGGTTTCTTTGCGGAACAATTTTTTTACGAAGTTTGCCAACTTTTTACCTGAATTTTTCCATTCAAATACCGGTATATACGCTTATCCAATATGCAAATAAACAGAGGTTTTTCCTTTAAAACACAATAAATGGTCTGGTGTTTTGCAAGAATATTCGATTATCAACAATATTCTAATAATACAATATTCGAATAGGTGGAGTTGACTGTAACAGGTTAGAACAATCATACACTGAAGTTGAATTTAACAAACGTAACAAACTTAACCAACCAGTGTGTTGTGCAAACAATCTTTTGATCATCAGTGCTCTGTATTTCCCCATTTCATTTTGTGTTGTGAATTCCTGGTTTGTACACTCGGTATACAAATTAATTTATTTGAAATTTACAACTTTTTTGTTTGACCTGGTGAAAAAACTTGTTTTTTTTTAAAGATATGAACAATGGCAGAGACCCTCAGAATGCAGGATTTGGGGTCTAATTTTTCAAAATTTTCTTGGGGTGGTAACCCCTCCTTAGATTAGGATCACTTTGTGATCTCCATTTTGTCTGTCTGATAACACAAAATTACTTAGGACAAATTGTCTAATAGAAATTGTCTTATATTGGACAGTTGTCATGTGCTTGTAAAATTGTAGCAGAAACATCACGGTGATGTGTTATTGATTCTCATATGACTTCATTCCAGCATGCTGATGTATTATTGATTCTCATAGTACCTCATTCCAGCATATAGTTGGACCGTTGATCAAATTGGCATAGAAATATTTCTTCTCCTGAAGGCTACACAAATATTACTTTTTACATTTGGTGTGGTATTAATTCAAAGCATAGTGATATTTAACTAGAGGCTCAGCATTGAGCTGAGCCTGTGTCGCTCGCCTTGCATTCTGCTCTGAAAAAACTGTATACAGAACATTCTGTAGCCTATAGGTGCTTCCCACAGGCCTCTACATTAACATTTTTTTAAACTTGTCCCTTCGGACATTACTAACTAAGACGAGTTGCAAGTCAACATCATTTGGTCTTGTTTTATACTAGGCTATAAACAAAACTTCCAGTAGGGGATGGGGATGACCTCGGGCCTCAACTCTTGGGGCATTTAATTTATCTATTCACCGCGATCATAAATATATATGATTTGGGGGAGGGGATCTCAACCATTAAAAAGTTCACCTCAGGTAGGGGGTGGGGTATGACCTCCAGGGCCTGAGCTAAAAGGCATTTAATTTGCCTAGTCACCCTGATCATAAATATATATGGCTTAGGGGTGGGGATCTCAACCTTAAAAATGTTCACATCAGGTAGGGGGTGGGGTAATACCCCCTGGGACATGAGCTATAAGGCATTTAATTTGCCTAGTCACCCTGATCATAAATATATATGGCTTAGGGGTGGGTATCCCAACCATTAAAAAGTTCACTTGAGGTAGGGGGTGGGGTATGACCCCCGGGGCATGAGTGTGACGAAATTGCAGTAGGTTAACAATATTCTAATACGACATGCGGGTAAATGTTTCTTTCCCCAAAAATATAGTTGTGCCTATTTATAGAACCAAGAAAGGTGAGACGATTTGCGTAAAATACATAAGTTATGGTTCTCTTTTATCACTTAGCAGCTTTGCTTGGTCCTAAATATTGTAGGGAGATACGCTGTACCTTGGCATTACATTTTATTTGCAATCGGTAATGCATTATTAGTTTACGATATCTACTTTCACTTTCAATCATTTATGCAGTAGGATAATTACGGACTAAAGACGATCGGTTATTTCCGGAATTGGGTATTGTTTCTAATCCGACTTATATAACATATTGAACCAATATTTGACCGATGACAATGCATTAGAAATTTAGTGTACAATGAGGCAATGCAAAATTAGAATACTGATTGGAGTTAGAGATTAGTTTGGGTTAGAGATTATTTTAGTATATAAGCAAGTGTTTTGAGAGATTGCCAGTTCTGAATAAGGGCTCGAAGTGATAACTTCAAGAGAGTAGAATTACAGAAAGGTAATTAATATATAGTTTATTTGTGAGACTAAATAAGCTATTTAAAGAGTTGTTGGCTATTTCTGGATAAGAAGTAGGCTATATATTATTTGTGCCAATAGGTCAAGCGAAGAAGGATCCAGCAAGGGGCACCTCTGTGCTAGTGACACATTGGCCCTGAGAAAGAGCCAAGAGGCACTAGTCACATACCTATTACCTTAAATACCTTTTGAGTGTAAGGGAACCCGGACATCTGGTACCTTGGGCTGGTGGTATCCTGACTTTGCACAAGGGTCAGGAGACCTTCAGTCATATAACCTCAGTAAACACAACTGACCAATTGCAAGGCCATAGGTCCCTTACAATCCGACCTCTAGTACATTAAGTTATTTGGCAAGTAGGGGTAGTAGTAAAACTAAGGATAGGATTCTAATTGTGCATACGCCAGGGGTTTAAGTACTTTTAGTCAGAAACGCTACCAAACAAAAACCAATATAGAAGAACAAGCAAATCCGGGGAAGTGACCTCGGTACGGACTCACGGGTACACGAAGTACCGTCTGGCGTGCAGGAAGTGGGAGACCCCTTGCACGTTACATGAGCTATAAGGCATTTAATTTGCCTAGTCACCCTGATCATAAATATATATGGCTTAGGGGTGGGGTTCTCCACCATTAAAAAGTTCACTTCAGGTAGGGGGTGGGGTATGACCACCGGGGCCTGAGCTATAAGGCATTTAATTTGCCTAGTCACCATGATCATAAATATATATGGCCTAGTGTTGGGGATCTGAACCATTAAAAAATTCACTTCAGGTAGGGGGTGGGGTATGACCCCTAGAGCCTGCGCTATAAGGCATTTAATTTGCCTAGTCACCCTGATCATAAATATATATGGTTTAGGGGTGGGGATCTCAATCATTTAAAAGTTTACCTCAGCTAGGGGGTGGGGTATGACCCCCGGGCCTGATCTATAAGGCATTTAATTTGCCTAGTCACCCTGATCATAAATATATATGGTTTAGGGGTGGGGATCTCAACCATTAAAAAGTTCACTTCAGATAGAGAGTGGGGTATGACCCCCAAGGGGCATGAGCTATAAGGCATTTAATTTTCCACCCTGATCATAAATATATATGGTTTAGGGGAAGGGATCTCAACCATTAAAAAGTTCACTTCAGGTAGGGGTGGGGTATCACCCCCTCCCCCGGGGGCCTGAGCTATAAGGCATTTAATTTGCTAGTCGCTCTGATCATAAATATATATGGTTTAGGGTGGGTATCTCGGTCATATTTTTTTATACAGATTCATTTTAACTGTATTATACTAAAGTAAATTATGTCAATATTTAAATAGAGTTATCTCTGTTTCCACAGATTTAATTGGAGTTATCTTTCTTTCCACAGAAAACAGATTTAGAAGATCTTTGAACGTATTTCCCATAGGGTCAAATGTTAAATTTTTCCGGCAGCGACGGCCATTTTGGACTTCAGATTAACACCAAAAACATAATTTTGGTAGAGGACAATCCAAGGAACATTTCTGCAAGTTATAATTTTTACTGACATTGTGGCTTCTGAGAAGAAGATCTTCGAAGGTATTTACCATAGGGTCCAATGTTAAACTTCATCCTGCTGTGGCAGCCATCTTGGATTTTGGATCTGCACCAAAAACATAATTTTTGGTAGAGGACCACCCAAGGATCCTTCACACCATAAAACAATTCCATTGGCTGTGTAGTTTCTGACAAGAAGATCTTTGAAAAATGAGCCAATAAAAACACATTATTGGCCCTGGCCGCCATGTTGAATTCCTGATCGAAACAAAAAACATGAATTTTATAGAGGACCTCCTGATGCACATTCCTGCCAAGTTTGGTTCCATTTGGCTCAGTGGTTTCTGAGGAGAATATTGAAATGTGAAAAGCTAACGACGGACGACGACGACGACGACAACGGACGCCAAGTGATGGCAATAGCCCACATGACCCTTTGGGTCAGGTGAGCTAAAAACAAAGGGAGGGGGAGGCACATATTACAAATTATCACCAAATTATTCATCACACGCAAAGATGACACCTAGGATGTGTATAGTACTATAGAAATCCTTGATGACACCATTATACAATTATTGACCTTGATATAGGTTGCTACAGGGATTTATCAACCTGAAAAAAGTTATATTCACTGAGCCGAAAGCGAGGTGAATATTGCTTTTTGAGGGTTGATAAATCCCAGTAGCAACCTATTCCAAAGTCAATAATAGTTTTATTATATGATTATACATGGGAAAAAACGTTTCCGGTATATTTTTAGCTTTTAAATATGTCCGGAATATTTGGACAGCTCCATGTGTTGCTCGACGCGTGTTTTTGCCATCTTTTTCTTTCAAGATTCTTCTGAATTCAGCCTTGTCCACTATGGCAAACCGTGCAGACGGCAATTCGTCGTCCATTTTTTTTTTTTTTTTTGTAGGAACCCCGGATGAAAGACGCACCCTGATTTGCCATTGTTGCGGAGAGACGTAAAATTTGATTGGACCGTGGAATTCTGGAATCAATATTTCTATTTTTAGCCCAAATTGGGGTGACATTACAGTCCACACTACCTATGAGCAAATTTTAGCTCATTTGAGGTTGACATTGCACGTACGCATTACTTTTCAAGTTGATTTCAGCAAATTATAAACTAGACAAAGTTCAATCATATAATACAGGTTTGTGTTATATAAAGAATCTTATAACAATATTGGTTGTAATGATGATGATGATGAGGAGGAGGGGAGGTGGACAGTGATGATGATATGGAATATACTAAGGATTCTATTGACAATATGATTTTATAATTTTCAAGAGATTAATATAAACATGGATCCAAATTAAAGTGTGTTTTTTTTACTTGCATTCTGGTCTTCCCTCATACATGATTGACATGTCCACATACTATTTGGTATGTCATCATGTCTTGAGTTTTGGTAGTTTATTGATTCTGATGTTGCCTCATTCCAGCATACTAATGTGTTATTGATTATCATGTGACCTCATTCTAGCATACTGATGTGTTTTTCATTCTCATGTGACCTAATTCCAGCATACTGAAGTATTGTTGATTCTCAGGTGACCTGGAGTATCGTTGATTCTCAGGTGACCTCATTCTAGCATACTGATGTGTTATTGATTCTCATGTTACCTCATTCCAGCATTAGTGATGTGTTATTGATTCTCATGTGACCCCATCCCAGCATACTAATGTGTTATTGATTCTCATGTGACCTAATTCCAGCATACTAATGTGTTATTGATTCTCAGGTGACCCCATCCCAGCATACTGATGTGTTATTGATTCTCATGGTACCTCATTCCAGCATACTGATGTGTTATTGATTCTCAGGTGACCCCATCCCAGCATACTAATGTGTTATTGATTCTCATGTGACCTAATTCCAGCATACTAATGTGTTATTGATTCTGATGTGACCTCATTCCAGCATACTGATGTGTTATTGATTCTCATGTGACGTAATTCCAGGATTTAAATTAGGAGATAACTGTATTGTATTTGAAAATTTCACGGCATCAATTGGAGATTTGATGGTCGCAAATTGAGTTTACAGGCGACGCATGAGCGGAGCCAGTAAACGGATATTTGTGACCATTAAATCGACAACTGATGCCGTGAAATTTCAAATACAATACAGTTATCTCCATTCTAATGTAATCATGTGTAGGATAGACATACATACATCATATATGTATATTTCCGTATTATTGACAAGATAACATAAGCGGTAATCAGCTAAGATTAAAAAAAACATATTTTATGCTATTTCAACCGTGGAATTGGTGAAAATTACACCATTAAATAGACAATTGATGCCGTGAAATACTCAAATACAATTCAGTTATCTCCATTCAAATGTAATTATGCGTATTGCTACATTGTTGACAAGATGACGTAAGTGGCAATCATCTAAAATATCTCATGATTTTCAACCGTGGAATTGATACCATGAAAATTACAGCATTGTCCAATCACAAACCAGGGATATTAAACAACTACATTAGAATGTGCATTCTATTAATACGATCTACATGCTGTAAGTCGAAACATGTCTCAATTGACTGTCTTTAGTAAGAATTAGTAAAATCATTGTTTTAACAGACATCACAAACCATCATGATTTGTCATTCTTGATTTAATTTATTTTCTAAACAAAATTTCACCTTAATTAGATATAATACTCAATATTCCTGCAATATTTGGGTTGTATGCATCAGTAGATAATAACTTACCTATTTCATCTGTATTGCTAGGCATGTCCATATATTTCTATAATTATAAAATAAAATATTATAGATAAAAATCAAGAAATTAAGTATTTTATCTACAAGGGATCTTACGAATTAACATATTTAAACCAACGGATCCGAAGGATGACTTGGTTTAAATAAGTTCATGAGTAAGATCAATGGTATAAATGATTTTTAACAAAAATTGCATGATTGACAAAAATCAATATTGGGTGCTTTCGTCGAGGTCCGCGTTAACCATGGAATAACATGTAGATCTTTATATCAGACCATGACTTAAGCTCCTCCCACTTCCATAGAAACTTAATTATTATTCTCATGTGATGTCAAAATCATGGAATAACATCAAGATCTTCATGTTAGACCATGGTTTGTAAAAGTTCACTGTTTTTAAGTTGATTATTGCATAAAAAAATCAAAGGAAAATGCAATAACTAAACCTAAATAAAATAAGATATGTAACAGAGTGGAGAGTATGGAAGAGAGTGATAGGGTAAAGTGACCAAATTCCGGACACACGTTTCTCGTTTCCTGTCTTAGAGCTATGCAGCATCAGAATATTTGTCAAGAGACAGAATACAGTATATATTGGTCCTTCAACTATCATTTTAATGCCGAAATAGCTTTATAATTGCAATAATCCAGTTTTGACTCTATATTATATCACAGAAGTTAACTTGACAAAAAAACCGGACAAAGGTAAAACATTAGAATAGTTTTTCCAATACAAGTTATTTGGAAACTCATTCCCGTATCTTTCGAGATTTAGCGATATCATGAATGGAAACTCAGTCTAAATATAGAAAATAAGAAAAACCTAATCACCTTCCGAGGTCTATTACTTCCCACTTTTTGACGTTGGCGGGCTAACGTCATTCAGAATAAAAGAAAGAATACACAATACAAATTCTTTATTTAAGATGCAAAAAGGTGTTCTTGCAATAAAAATGCTGGTTTTATAGGTTTTATCGCATATTTATGCAACCCGAAATTGTCCGGAATTCCGTCCTGTTCGGCATTTGGTCACTTTACCCTATATATATATATAGCAAAGTGTACAGTATGGAAGACTGTGATACAGTGATCTATATGTAACAAAGTGTACAGTATGAAAGAGTGTGCAACAGTGATCTATGCGTAGCAAAGTGTACAGTATGGTAGAATGTGATACAGTGATCTATATGTAACAAAGTGTACAGTATGGTAAATTCTGATACAGTGATCTATATGTAGTAAAGTGTACAGTATGGTAGAGTGCGATACAATGATCTATATGTAACAGTGTACAGTATGCAAGAGGGTGATACAGTGATTTATATGTAACAAAGTGTATAGTACAGTAGAGTGTGTTAATAGTGATATATATGTAGCAAAGTGTGCAGTTTGGTAGAGTATGATACAGTGATTTATATGTAACAAAGTGTGCAGTTTGGTAGAGTATGATACAGTGATATATATATATAACAACGTGTACAGTATGGTAGGGTGTGATACAGTGATCTGCATGTAACAAAGAGTACAGTGTGATAGGGAGTGATACAGTGATCTACATGTAGCAAAGTGTACAGTATGGTAGATTGTGATACAGTGATCTATATGTAGTAAAGTGTACAGTATGGTAGAGTGTGATACAGTGATCTATATGTAACAAAGTGTACAGTATGGAAGAGTGTGATACAGTGATCTACATGTAACACAGTGTACAGTATGGTAGAGTGTGATACAGTGATCTATATGTAACAAAGTGTACAGTATGGTAGAGTGTGATACAGTGATCTACATGTAACAAAGTGTACAGTATGTTAGAGTTTCATACAGTGATTTAAATGTAACAAAGTGTACAGTATGATAGAGTGTGATACAGTGATCTACATGAAACAAAGTGTACAGAATTGTAGAGTATGATCCAGTGATCTATATGTAACAAAGTGTACAGTATGGGAGAGTGAGGTATTATTTATATGTAGCAAAGTGTACAGTATGTTAGAGTGTGATACAGTGACCTATATATAACAAAGTGCACTCTATGTTAGAGTGTGATACAGTGATCTATATATAACAAAGTGTACAGTATGGTATAGTGTGATGCAGTGATCTATATATAACAAAGTGTACAGTATGTTAGAGTGTTATACAGTGATCTATATATAACAAAGTGTACAGTATGGTAGAGTGTGATGCAGTGATCTATATATAACAAAGTGTACAGTATGTTAGAGTGTGATACAGTGATCTATATATAGCAAAGTGTACAGTATAGTAGAGTGTGATGCAGTGATCTATATATAGCAAAGTGTACAGTATAGTAGAGTGTGATGCAGTGATCTATATATAACAAAGTGTACAGTATGTTAGAGTGTGATACAGTGATCTATATATAACAAAGTGTACAGTATAGTAGAGTGTGATACAGTGATCTATATATAACAAAGTGTACAGTATAGTAGAGTGTGTTAATATTTATCTATATATAACAAAGTGTACAGTATGGTAGAGTGTGATACAGTGATCTATATATAACAAAGTGTACAGTATGGTAGTGTGATACAGTGATCTATATATAACAAAGTGTACAGTATGGTAGAGTGTGATACAGTCATCTACATGTAACAAAGTGTACAGTATGGTAGCTTGTAATAGTGATCAGAGATCACTTTGGGCCGTGCCATCGCGCCATTGGCGCGCTAAAATTTGATATGGCCCTCTAAAAAGGGATGTATGCGCCAGTAGGGCGCATTACCGTCATGTATGGCCCATACAATTGTACATGCCCCGGTAACCGGGATATGCATACTTATTTTGTTTCGACTGGTTTTTAATTATTGCTTCATCCGGCGAATGTAACCAGGCGAAAAAGTAAACCAGTCCTATTATCATCCGATACTCTTTATGTTTTTCATACTCGGTTTTCGATTATAACGAAAACTGTCGAATGACAACAAAATGCCTCCAAAAAGGCAAGATTTGAAAAAAAAATCAACCGAAAATATCATTTTTCACGACGTCAGAGAAGGAAAATCCTTGGTCAGTAGATGAAACGGACACAGGTACAACCACAGAGGTGAATGAGCCTATTGAGGTCGATGATGACGTATCACATGAAGCCAACGAAAACAAGAAACAAGGAAAGTTTCAGTCCCGTTGGGCCAGTTTATACACGTGGTTAACATACGACAAAGATCAAATCAAAATGTACTGCAGTAAATGCATTAGCATTGGATCAAACATTACTATGACAGCTGGTTGTGATAATTTTAAAACATCAACACTCACTCATTTCACTAGGCATGTAGCCAGTGCTGACCACCAAAAAGCCATCATAGCACCAAAAGAAAGATCCAATCTCTCAAGTTCTGTCAATAGGGTTTGTAACAAGGAAGAAAGTGTTATAACAGTTGCACTAAAACTATATATTTCCTTGCACAAGAAGGTATTGCTTTGTCAAAATACATTAATATGATGAAATTTTTGAAGGAGGTAGGAACACCAAATTTGGATGCTTTAAATGTAAACAAAAGAGCAGACTACAGCTCATACAATACTGCAGTTGATTTATTCACTGCATTTTCAGATGTAATTGCTGAAAATATTTTTTTAAAAACTCCATAAATCTCCAGATCTCACAATTTTAACAGATGAGAGTACAGACTTTATTGTTCATCACAAACTGTGTATAGGCGCCAGTGTTGTACAAATGTATATATGCCCTGTTGAGAGCAGAATGTTATAACTCTTTCATTCTGATTTTGGAAATAAAGTTCTAAATTCAAGGTTTATTGCCTCTAGAATTGCTCAGAATTGCTTAAATTGCTGAAAATCGTTTTCGGGCCGGGGGGCCCCCATATCCCGGCCTAATGGCCCTTCATCTCCAAAAGCCAGGGTCATCACTGAGTGATCTATACATAGCAAAGTGTACAGAATTGTAGAGTTTCATACAGTGATCTATATGCAACAAAGTGTACATTATTGTAGAGTGTGATACAGTGATCTACATGTAACAAAGTGTACAGCATAGAATAGTGTGATACAGTGATCTATATGTAACAAAGTGTACAGTTAGGTAGTTTGTGATACAGTGATCTACATGTAGCAAAGTGTACAGTATGGCAGAGTGTGATAGTGATCTATATGTTTCAAAGTGTACAGTATGGTAGAATGTGATACAGTCATCTACATGCAACAAAGTGTACAGTATGGTAGAGTGTGATAGTGATCTATATGTAGCAAGTGTACAGTATTGTAGAGTGTGATACAGTGGTCTATATGTAACAAAGTGTACAGTATGGTAGACTGTGATACAGTGATCTATATGTAACAGAGTGTACAGTATTTTAGAGTGTGATACAGTGATCTATATGTAACGAAGTGTACAGTATGGAATAATATGTTACAGTGATCTATATATAACAACGTGTACAATATGGTAGAGCCTCATACAGTGATCTATATGTAGCAAGGTGTACAGTATAGTAGAGTGTGATACAGTGATCTATATGTAACAAAGTGCACAGTATGGAAGAGTGTGATACAGAGATCTAAATATAACAAAATGTACAGTATGGTAGACTGTGATACAGTGATCTATATGTAACAGAGTGTACAGTATGGTAGAGTGTGATACAGTGATCTATATGTAACAAAGTGTACAGTATGGAATAGTATGTTACAGTGATCTATATGTAGCAAAGTGTACAGTATGGTAAAGCATGATACAGTGATCTATATGCAGCAAGGTGTACAGTATAGTAGAGTGTGACACAGTGATCTATATGTAACAAAGTATACATTAAGGTACAGTGTGATACAGTGATTTATATGTAAGAAAGTGTACAGTATGGTAGAGTGTGATAGGGTGATCTATATGTAAAAAAGGGTACAGTATGGTAGAGTGTGATACAGTGATCTATATGTAACTAAGTGTACAGTATGGTAGAGTGTGATATAGTGATCTATATGTGACACAGTGTACAGTATGGTAGAATGTGATACAGTGATCTATATGTAACAAAGTGTACAGTATGGTGGAGTGTGATACAGTGATATATATGTAACAAAGCGTACAGTATGGTAGAGTGTGATACAGTTATCTATATGTAACAAAGTGTACAGTATGGTAGAGTGTGATACAGTGATCTATATGTAGCAAGGTGTACAGTATAGTAGAGTGTGATACAGTGATCAATATGTAACCAAGTGTACAGTATGGTAGAGTGTGTTACAGTGATCTATATTTAACAAAGTGTACAGTATGGTAGAGTGTGGTACAGTGATCTATATGTAACAAAGTGTACAGTATGGTAGAATGTGATACAGTGATCTATATTTAGCCAGGTGTACATTATAGTAGAGTGTGATACAGTGATCTATATGTAACAAAGTGTACAGTATGGTAGAGTGTGTTACATTGATATATATGTAACAAAGTCTACAGTATGGTAGAGTGTGATACAGTGATCTATATATAGCAAAGTGTACAGTATGGTAGAGTGTGGTACAGTGAACTGTATGTAACAAAGTGTACAGTATGTTAGTGTATGATACAGTGATCTACATGTATATGTAACAAAGTGTACAGTATGTTAGTGTATGATACAGTGATCTATATGTAGCAAATTATACAGTATGGTAGAGTGTGGATACAATGAACTCTGTGTAACAAAGAATAGTATTTGAAAGAGTGAAGTAATTCTATTATATCATAAATGGTTTATATTAAGAGTGCAGTTACCTGTAGCAGATCTTTGGCTCCATGACATGCAACATGATATGGAGTTTTTCCCTGTAAAATATTTTTAAAAATCAGTCAATATAAGTGCAATATCAATCTAAATATGTTTCAGCTAATCAACTTAATCATGACATATTATGCAAATTTCTATTCCTGGCCATTTAAATGATATAATCTTAAAATTCTCATAAAGTAAACATACTTTCATTCAGTTCAAAAGACACGTCTGATATTTTATTTTCTGCATTTAAAAAATTCGTCATGGAAAGATTCATATGTTTTACTGACATCTTTATTTACAAACAATTCAGTTGTCATGGCTACATAAAACAATCTATTTTCGGAACAAATATTGATCAAATTAACAATTTCTAATTCAGTTTGATCAGTTTGATCAGACATTAAATTCAAAAATGTCTGATATTTTATTTTAATTTGAAGAGATCGGTATATCAATAATTCAGTTTCATTGTCAAATTCAGAAAAAAAATATTTTTCGTCACAACTTTCAATCAAATTAACATTTTCTGTTTCAGTTCAATGCGATAATTAAAACTAGATGCCGCACGACACGATTGATACTTTCTCCATTCCTTGTAACAAATCAGTCTCTTCAAGCAGTTAATGGCTGCAATCAAATCATTTTTTTTTTACATCATAAATCTAGAGTTTAATATTTGATTCTCTTAGTTCTACTGAGGGTTTAATTACATTCTTGTCCACTACAGACGGTGATGCTCCATACTTTAACAGAAGGTTTACTACATCTGAGCTGCCACTCTCTGCTGCTCTGTGAAGAGGTGTCACACCCTAAAACAATAAATATAAAACAATATTTAAACACAAACAATTCCTCAGTAAATAACAGACATCTTGTCATTAAGTCTTCACAAACAACACAACTTTATATTACAGTATTTTATAAACAATTCAGTTGTCATGGTTACATAAAAAATAATTTTTCGTCAGAAATTTTGATAAAATTAACATTTTGTGTTTCAGTTCAATGAGATAATTAAAACTAGATGCCACACGACACGTTTGATGCTTTCTCCATTCCTTGTCACAAATCAGTTTCTTCAAGCAGTTAATGGCTGCCATCTAATCATATTTTCTTTATAACATCATAAATCTCTACATGTTCTGTTTCAGGAGTAAAATGATGCGTCACTTGAAGAGTTTAATATTTGAATGTCTTAGTTTTACTGAGGGTTTAATTACCTCATTGTCCGCTACAGACGGTGAGGCTTGTGACTTTAACAGAAGGTCTACTACCTCTGTCTTGTGCTCCTCTGCTGCTTTGTGAAGAGGTGTCTGACCCTAAAACAATAAATATTAAACAATATTTAAACACAAACAATTTCTCAGTAAATAACAGACATTTTGTCATTAAATCTTCACAAACAACACAACTTTATATTACAAGAGTATTTTATATACAATTCAGTTGTCATGGTTACATGAAAATAATTTTTCGTAAGAAATTTTGATAAAATTAACATTTTCTGATTGAGTTCAATCACACGATTAAAATAAGATGCAACACGATACATTTCATGTTTTGTTTTCTGAATTTAAAAATACATTCGTCAAGAAAGTTTTCATCTGTTTTACTGGCATCTTTATTTATAAACAATTCAGTTGTCATAAAGTCATAAAAAAATCAATTTTCGTCAGAAATTTTGATAAAATTAACATTTTCTCATTCAGCTCAAGCACACGATTAAAACAAAATGCAACACGACATGCTTGATATTGTATTTTCTCTGTTGAAGATGACATTCAACTTGAAGGGATCTGTTAATCAAGAATTCAGTTTTATTGTCAAATTCATAAAAAAAAAAAATTTCGTCACAAATTCAAATCAAATTAACATTTTCTGTTTCAGTTCAATGAGATAATTAAATTTAGATGCCACACGACACGTTTGATACTTTCTCAATTCCTTTTAACAAATCAGTCTCTTCAAATAGTTAATGGCTGCCATCTAATCATATTTTCTTTGTAACATCATAAATTTCTACATTTTCTGTTTCAGGAGTAAAATGATGTTTCACTTGAAGAGTTTAATATTTGATTGTCTTAGTTTTACTGAGGGTTTAATTACCCGATAGTCCACTACAGACGGTGAGGCTTCTGACTTTAACAGAAGGTCTACCACCTTTGTTCTGCCTCTCACTGCTGCCTCGTGAAGAGGTGTCTGACCCTAAAAAAATAAATATAAAACAATATTTAAACACAAACAATTTCTCAGTAAATAACAAACAATTTGTCATTAAATCTTCACAAACAATACAACTTTATATTACAAGAGTATTTTATAAACAATTCAGTTGTCATGGTTACATTAAAAATAATTTTTCGTCAGAAATTTTGATAAAATTAACATTTTCTGTTTCAGTTCAATGAGATAATTAAAACTAGATGCCACACGACGCGCTTGATACTTTCTCCATTCCTTGTAACAAATCAGTCTCTTCAAGCTGTTAATGGCTGCCATTAAATAATTTTTTTGTAGCATCATAAATCTCTACATTTTCTTTTTCAGGAGTAAAATGATGCGTCACTTGAAGAGTTTAATATTTGATTGTCTTAGATTTTCTGAGGGTTTAATTACCAGATAGTTCATTACAGACGGTGAGGCTCCTGACTTTAACAGAAGGTCTACTACCTCTGTCTTGTGCTGCTCTGCTGCTTTGTGAAGAGGTGTCTCACCCTAAAACAATAAATACAAAACAATATTTAAACACAAACAATTTCTCAGTAAATAACAGACATTTTGTCATTAAATTTTCACAAACAATGCAACTTTATATTACAAGAGTATTTTATAAACAATTCCGTTGTCATGGTTACATAAAACATCATTTTTCGTCAGAAATTTTGATAAAACTAGAACTGTCCGCATAGCGGGACTAATAACCCCCGCTTCACTCTGACTGTGTCCAAGATTATTGAAAAATAAGTCTACACGGAAAATATATTATTTGTCAAATTATAATGTTTAATCACATTCAACAAAAATAAAAACGTCGTAGCAGAAAAACTGTAAGAGAAGTTGCACCTTTCAGCCAAATTCACAAATAAAAAAAAAATAACTAAGTTCAACAATCTCTATTTTTTTGGTAAGATTCATGAAAATCAAAATCCTTACAACATGCACATCTTTGATATGAGTACAAATGTTCTGCAATGTAAAAACTTCCTAACTTACAAACTGTAGGAGGAATTGTGGAGACAAACCATTTACCCTTTTTGCCATATTCACACAAAAATTGCTTAGTTCAACAATCTATATTTTGAGTAAAGATGCACAAAAATCAAAATCCTTACCACATGCACATCTTTAATATATGTACAAACAATCTACAATATTAAATCTTCCTAGCGTAAAATCTGTAGGAGGAGTTGCGTGGACAAACCATGTACCCTTTTAGCCAAATTCACCGAAAAAAGACTAAGTTCAGCAATCTATATTTTTGGTAAAAATTCATGAAAATCAAATTCCTTACCACATGCACATTTTTTATGTATGCACATACGATCTGCAATATAAAAACTTCCTATCATAAAAACTTTAGGAGCAGTTGCATGGACAAACCATGTACCCTTTTTGCCAAATTCACCAAAAAAATGACAAAGTTCAACAATCTATATTTTTGGTAAAAATGCACAAAAATCTAAATCCTTACCACATGCACATCTTTGATATATGTACAAATGATCAGCAAAATAAAACCTTCCTAGCATAAAAACTTTAGGAGGAGTTGCGCGGACAAACTATGTGCCCTTTTGCCAAATTCACCAAAAAATGACTAAGTTCAACAATCTATATTTTTGGTAAAAATGCACAAAAATCAAAATCCTTACCACATGCACATCTTTGATATATGTACAAATGATCTGCAAAATAAAACTTCCTCCCAGAAAGACTGTAGGAGGAGTTGCGCGGATAAACCATGTACAGACGACAGACGGACACACAGACAGACGGACAGACAGACAGACAAACAGACAGGGTGAAACCTATATACCCCCCAATTTTGTTTGTGGGAGGTATAATTAACATTTTCTGATTCAGTTCAATTACACGATTAAAACAAAATGCAACACGACATGCGTGCTATTTTATTTTCTCTGCTTAAGACGACATTCAACTTGAAGAGATCTGTTCATCAAGAATTCAGCTTTATTGTCAAATTCATAAAAAAAAAATTTTCCTCACAAATTCCAATAAAATTTACATTTTCTGTTTCAGTTCAATGAGATAATTAAAACTAGATGCCACACGACACGTTTGATTCTTTCTCCATTCCTTGTAACAAAACAGTCTCTTCAATCAGTTAATGGCTGCCATCTAATCATATTTTTTTGTAACATCATCAATCTCTACATTTTCTGTTTCAGGAGTAAAATGATGTGTCACTTGAAGAGTTTAATATTTGATTGTCTTAGTATTACTGAGAGTTTAATTACCCATTTGGTCACTGCAGACGGTAGGGCTCCTGACTTTAACAGAATGAATACTGCCTCTGTTTTGCCACTGTTGGCTGCACAGTGAAGAGGTGTCTGACCCTAAAACAATAAATATATAACAATATTTAAACACAAACAATTTCTCAGAAAATAACAGAAATTTTGTCATTAAATCTTTACAAACAACACAACTTTATATTACAAGAGTATTTTATAAATAATTCAGTTGTCATGGTTGCATAAAAAATAATTTTTCGTCAGAAATTTTGATAAAATTAACATTTTCTGATTCAGTTCAATCACACGATTAAAACAAAAGGCAAAACGACACACTTGATATTGTATTTTCCCTGTTTAAGATGACATTCAACTTGAAGGTATCTGTTCATCAAGAATTCAGTTGTATTGTCAAATTCATAAAAATAACATTTTTCGTCACAAATTCCAATCAAATTAACATTTTCTGTTTCAGTTCAATGAGATAATTAAAACTAGATGCCACACGACACGTTTGATACTTTCTCCATTCCTTGTAACAAATCAGTCTCTTCAAGCAGTTAATGGCTGCCATCTAATCATATTTTCTTTGTAACATCATAAATCTCTACATTTTATGTTTCAGGAGTAAAATGACGCGTCACTTGAAGAGTTTAATATTTGATTGTCTTAGTATTACTGACGGTTTAATTACCTGTTTGTCCACTACAGACGGTGAGGCTCCTGACTTTAACAGAAAGTCTACTATCACTGTTCTGCCATTCACTGCTGCTTTGTGAAGAGGTGTCTCACCCTCAAACAATAAATATAAAACAATATTTAAACACAAACAATTTCTCAGTAAATAACAGACATTTTGTTATTAAATCTTCACACACAACACAACTGTATATTACAAGAATATTTTATAAACAATTCAGTTGTCATAGTTACATAAAAACTCATTTTTCGTCAGAAATTTTGATAAAATTAACATTTCCTAATTTAGTTCAATCACACGATTAAAAAAAAATGCAACACGGCACACTTGCTATTTTATTTCCTCTGTTTAAGATGACATTCAACTTGAAGGGATCTGTTCATCAATAATTCAGTTTTATTGTCAAAATTAAAGGAAAAAAACATTTCGTCACAAATTCCAATCAAATTAACATTTTCTGTTTCAGTTCAATGAGATAATTAAAACTAGATGCCACACGACACGTTTGATACTTTCTCCATTCCTTGTAACAAATCAGTCTCTTCAAGCTGTTAATGGCTGCCATTTAATCATATGTTTTTTGTAACATCATAAATCTCTACATTTTCTGTTTCAGGAGTAAAATGATGTTTCACTTGAAGAGTTTAATATTTGATTGTCTTAGTTTTACTGAGGGTTTAATTACCAGATAATCCACTACAGACGGTGAGGCTTCTGACTTTAACAGAAGGTCTAATACCTCTGTTCTGCCTCTCACTACTGCTCTGTGAAGAGGTGTCTGACCCTAAAACAATAAATATAAAACAATATTTAAACACAAACAATTTCTCAGTAACTAACAGACATCTTGTCATTAAATCTTCACAAACAACACAACTTTATATTACAAGAGTATTTTATAAACAATTCAGCTGTCATGGTTACATAAAAAATCATTTTTCGTAAGAAATTTTGTTAAAATTAACATTTGCTGATTCAGTTCAATCACACGATTAAAATAAGATGCAACACGATACATTTCATATTTTGTTTTCTGCATTTAAAAATACATTCGTCAAGAATGGTTTCATCTGTTTTACTGACATCTTTATTTATAAACAATTCAGTTGTCATGAATTCATAAAAAGATCAATTTTCGTCAGAAATTTTGATAAAATTAACATTTCCTGATTCAGTTGAATCACAAGATTAAAACAAAATGCAACACGATACATCTCATATTTTATTTCCTCTGTTCAAGATGACATTCAACTTGAAGGGATCTGTTCATCAAGAATTCAGTTTTATTGTCAAA
>MJUT01057491.1:48242-64399 GCA_002080005.1 Gigantidas platifrons
TAAAACTAGATGCCACACGACACGTTTGATACTTTCTCCATTCCTTGTAACAAATCAGTCTCTTCAAGCAGTTAATGGCTGCCATCTAATCATATTATTTTTTGTAACATCATAAATCTCTACATTTTCTGTTTCAGGAGTAAAATGATGCGTCACTTGAAGAGTTTAATATTTGATTGTCTTAGTTTTACTGAGGGTTTAATTACCTCATTGTCCACTACAGACGGTGAGGCTCCTGACTTTAACAGAAGTTCTACTATCTCTCTTCTGTCCTCCTGTGCTGCTCTGTGAAGAGGTGTCTGTCCCTAAACCAATCAATATAAAACAATATTTAAACACAAACAATTTCTCAGTAAATAACAGACATTTTGTTATTAAATCTTCACAAACAACACAACTTTATATTACAAGAGTATTTTATAAACAATTCAGTTGACATGGTTACATAAAAAATCATTTTTCGTCAGAAATTTTGATAAAATTAACATTTTCTAATACAGTTCAATCACACAATTAAAACAAAATGCAACACGACACGCTTGCTATTTATTTTCTCTGTTTAAGATGACATTCAACTTCAAGTGATCTGTTCATCAAGAATTCAGTTTTATTGTCAAATTCATAAAAAAAAATCACTTTTTGGCACAAATTCCAATCAAATTAACATTTTCTGTTTCAGTTCAATGAGATAATTAAAACTAGATGTCACACAACACGTTTGATACTTTCTCCATTCCTTGTAACAAATCAGTCTCTTCAAGCAGTTAATGGCTGCCATTTAATCATATTTTTTTGTAACATCATAAATCTCTACATTTTCTGTTTCAGGAGTAAAATGATGCGTCACTTGAAGAGTTTAATATTTGATTGTCTTAGTATTACTGAGGGTTTAATTACCTGATTGTTCACTACAGACGGTGAGGCTCCTGACTTTAACAGAAGGTCTACTACCTCTGTTCTGGCATACACTGCTGCTATGTGAAGAGGTGTCACATCCTAAAACAATAAATATAAAACAATATTTAAACACAAACAATTTCTCTGTAAATAACAGACATTTTGTCATTAAATCTTCACAAACAACAAAACTTTATATTACAAAAGTATTTTATAAACAATTCAGATGTCATGGTTACATAATAAATCATTTTTCTTCAGAAATTGCGATAAAATTAACATTTTCTGATTCAGTTCAATCACACGATTAAAACAAGATGCAACACGATACCTTTCATATTTTGTTTTCTGCATTTAAAAATACATCCATCATGAAAGGTTTCATCTGTTTTACTGACATCTTTATTTATAAACAATTCAGTTGTCATGAATTCATAAAAAAATCTATTTTCATCACAAATTTTGATAAAATTAACATTTCCTGATTCAGTTCAATCACACGATTAAAATAAAATGCAACACGACACTCTTGATATTTTATTTTATCTGTTTAAGATGACATTCAACTTGAAGGGATCTGTTCATCAAGAATTCAGTTTTATTGTCAAAATTAAAAAAACATTTTTCGTCAGAAAATTTGATAAAATTAACATTTTCTGATTCAGTTCAATCACACGATTAAGACAAGATGCAACACGATACATTTCATATTTTATTTTCTGCATTCAAAAAAAACATTCATCATGAAAGGTTTCATCTGTTTTATCGACATTTTTATTCATACGCAATTCAGTTGTCATGAATTAATAAGAAAATCAATTTTCGTCAGAAATTTTGATAAAATTAACATTTCCTGATTCAGTTCAATCACACGATTAAAACAAAATGCAACACGACACGCTTGAAATTGTATTTTCTCTGTTTAAGATGACATTCAACTTGAAGGGATCTGTTCATCAATAATTCAGTTTTATTGTCAAAATTAAAGAAAACAAACTTTTTTCGTCACAAATTCCAATAAAATTAACATTTTCTGTTTCAGTTCAATGAGATAATTAAAACTAGATGCCACACGACACACTTCTTACTTTCTCCATTCCTTGTAACAAATCAGTCTCTTCAAGCAGTTAATGGCTGTAATCAAATCATTTTTTTTTTGTAACATCATAAATCTCTACATTTTCTGTTTCAGGAGTAAAATGGCACGTCACTTGAAGAGTTTAATATTTGATTGTCTTAGTTTTACTGAGGGTTTAATTACGTGATCGTCCACTACAGACGGTGACGCTCCTGACTTTAACAGAAGGTCTAGTTTCTTTGCAAACGGTTTTCAAGGTGTCGCTAGTCCTTTTTTTATTTTATTTTAATTTTTATAAAACTGTTTACAATTTTTCAATTAGAAAAAAAGAATTGCCTGTGGTGGCCATGTTTGTTAACAGATCGGGACGACATATTGCAATCTTTATAGAGGACATTCCTACCAAGTTTCGGTTTATTTGGCCAAGCAGTTTCAGAGGAGAAGAATTTGTTTTAATTGACCAATCAAAAACAAGAATTGCCTGTGGTAGCCATGTGTGTTAATGGATCGGGATGAAATGTACAATCTGCATAGAAGACCTTCCATATAGATGCTTTCTACCAAGATTTGATTCATTTGGCAAAGCAGCTTCAGAGGAGAAGATTTAAAAAAATCGACCAATCAAAATCAAGAATTGCATTTGGCGGTCATGTTCATTAACAGATCAGGACAGAATGAGCAATCTTGGTCCTTATATAGATGCTTCCTACAAAGTTTCGTTTCATTTGGCCAAGTGATTACAGAGAAGAAGATTTTTAGAGATCGACCAATCAGAAACAAGAATTATCTGTAGTGGTCATGCTTGTTAAACAAATCAGGATGACATGAGCAATTTTCATAGAGGACCTGGCATAGATGCTTCCTACCAAGTTCAGTCCATTTGGCCAAGCAGTTTCAGAGAAGATTTTTTTTAAATCGACCAATCAGTAACAAGAATTGCCTGTGGTGGCAATGCTTGTTAACAGATCGAGACAGAATGTACAATCTTTATAACAGATCTTACATAGATGCGTCCTACCAAGTTTCGGTTCATTTGGACAAGCGGTTTCAGAGAAGAAGATTAAGAAATCGACCAATCAGAAAGAGGAATTGCATGTGGCGGCCATGGTTATCACTGGAGCGGGACGAAATGGGCAATCTTTATAGATGACCTTTAATATATGCTTCCTACCAAGTTTCGCTTCATTTGGCCTAGCGGTTTCAGAGGAGAAGATTTTTTTAAATCGACAAATCAGAAACACGAATTTCCTATGGCGGCCATGTTTGTTAACAGATCGGGACGAAATGTGCAATCTTCATAGAGAACATTCCATAGATGCTTCCTACCAAGTTTTGGTTTATTTGACCAAAGTGGTTTCAGGAGACGATTTTTAACTAGAGGCTCAGGTGAGCCTGTATCGCTCACCTGACATAAATAAGTCCTCTTAAGAATGTCTGCATGCGAATGGCAGATTTCATTTTGCTAATGTTACATGAACGGAAAGTAATGCATTTGCTGTTTTATTAGTTCACAGTATAAATTTATTTACAATTTACTCTAAATGTGATGTATTAAATAATTGTCAATAAACCTAATAAAATATAAAATAGTTTACTTGTTTGTTTGATCTTTAAATGTTATGAAACGTATATCAAATAACCCAAATACAGGACGGAATACACTCCCGTCAATATAACAGGCCGTTTTTTTAAATCTTTTTTTTTTTTGCAAGGAGAAATGCAAATACAACCACTCAGCATCTCTCGCAAGCCACAATATTATTTAAAAAATGAAAATATTAGAGGTTTGCATGTTTAGATCTTTATTTTTGAATTACAACGCAATTTATGAACAGGCGTCAATGAACCCAGTTTCTTCCGTCCCAATGTCTTTTCGTATCAATCGCACTTATTACAGGTTTATTTTTAGCCCATGCCCAAAAATTCCGGAAAATGCCGATCGGCACCGGAAATAATTCATCATCAAAAGATTTCTGAACATCTACAACAATTCTCACAAAGCATTTTACTGCCGGTCTATTGGGTTATTATTATGCTATCGCTACGGAATTTTTTTCCGTCCGGCGAGTCAAAAACGATTGCAATGGAAAACTACTGAGAGATGCACAAACCACTCGTGACCTCCCATGATTCATTTTGTGAACCAGAATGGCGGCGCCCAGGGAGGTGCATATAAACATCGGGCGGCATAAAAAAGCAAGTATTATCCTGATAAACTGGTTTGAATAATTCTGTCCTATTCTAGTTACGATAGCAAACAGTAACGTTAGCACTGACTTCGTGTGTCTTAGGATATTCTGACGAAATTTATTGTGCTTTTTGACTTCTTTCAAATGCTTGGAGCTTGTGTTGCCCAATCAACATCCACTTCGCTTATAAATGTAAACAAATAGAACTTTAGATGGCTGCTGATGCTCTTGCAATCGTTATATTATGGACATAAATCATTTGCTATTGTTACCATGAAGACTGTTCATATATTTGATAACATTATCAATGGACAGAAAAATTCCGAAAAAGAGTCTAATAACGGTCTAATAATTTATAGGTAATATTTTTTTTATATTATTTGAATTGTATGCAGAAATAAGTCTGTCTTTTGCTAAACATTAGCTGTTTCCTATTTTAAAGGTTTTATAAAAAAAGATCACTACCTTTTATTGACATGGAAAGCCACCATCTACGAAACTCCTTGATTAATACAAATTCAACAGCTTTCCCCCATATTTTTAAGGTATTATTGTGTCATTATGATTATTCTTACAAATAAAATTCTTTAAATACTTTCATTGACCTTTTAAATGTCCAAAACAGTTATTACAAAGATGTTATGTCAAAAATGTTATTGTTTGTATGCTACGTTTGATTGATGATTTTTACAAGAATTAATGTGAACTTTATAGTAAAAATGTTATTTCAATACAGTTTAGTGTTTGTTTTTGATGTTTCAGCAAAAAAAAATGTAAAATAAAAAAGTTTTTATTTCACAAATCAGTGGGACATAAAACAGGAATTTCCGTCCATGTAACACTAGCAAAATGAAATCTACCATATACATCTAAGTTACTATTCAAATTCCATAGGGTTCTATGTTAAAACTATGTCTGCTCATGGCAGCCATCTTGGATAGAGGTCGTGGTCACCAGACACAATTTTGAAAGTATACTACAGTACCCAAGGACCATCCATGCCATGTTTGCTTTAAATTGGCTGACTGGTTTCAGAGAAGATTTTAAAACAATTTTCCCATAGGATCCTACATTGTATGTTAAAACTTTGTCCGCTGATGGCAGCCATTTTGAACCGAAATCGGGGTCACTGAACACACTTTTGGAAATTGACCACCTAAGGACCATCGATGACATTTTTGGAATATATTGGTTTACTGGTTTCAGAGGAGAAGATTTTAAAACATTTTTCCCATAGGGTCCTATGTTAAAACTATGTCCACTGAAGGCGGCCATCTTTGATGGAGGTCAGGGTCACCGGACACAATTTTGAAAATTCACCACTTAAGGACCATCCATGCCATGTTTGCTTTAAATTGGCTTACTGGTTTCAGAGGAGATTTTTAGACATATTTCCCATAGGGTCCTATGTTAAAACTATGTCTGGCGCCAGGGTTGGGGTAATTAAAAATGTAATGATAATTAATTGTAATGCATTACAATTTTTGATGTAATGCAAAGTAATTTGTAATGCAGTATTTTTTCATTACAAGTAATGGTAATTTAATTAATTACAGCCAGAAAATGGCAGTAATGCCAATTACATTTGAATTACTTTTCAATTACTTTGTTAATTTTTTCATACAACTACTACTGTATGCTTTTTTTTCATTTCAAATGTATAACAGACTGTAATACATTTGGTAAAATTATTTTTTATTATTAAAGTTGAGCAATTCCCTTTGAAATTTTTTATATTCATGTTAGCATTTTATTTTTGTAGTGATTTTATTCTTAATAAAATCAGAACTCTTAGTAGTACTAGAGGGTTCTCATCCGGAACTCCCCGCGCCTTTCCCCAAGTGAAAAAACAAGCTTGGATATGAATAGTATTATTTGTACCGTGTGACTTATGAAATCACATGATATAACAATGGAGGACAGTCATCCAAGAAACGTGGGATTCAGTCATCAAGGATTCAAAATTGCAATACAGTCATTGCCTTGATAAACATACTCTAAGATTTCTTTCTACTTCTCCTTTAACTGGATATCACTTCCATATTTCATCAATGCTGCTGTTAACGAGGACTCCATGCTTGTTTGTTTACATATTAGAGGACAACGTCAATGTCAAATTTTAGATAATTATTAGTTTTATTTATCGATTTTATATTTTTAATGCTTACTTGGCAATAATATAGATAACATTTTATATGAAATTATTTTATAAAATACTTTTATTTTTTTGGGGAAAGGATTATTTTCTCTTCCTCTTAACAACCCTGGCCGAATAACCAGCATTTTAACGCATATCAATACATTCATATCTGAGCTTGTTTTTTCACTTGGGGAAAGGCGCGAGGAGTTCCGGATGAGAGGGTGCTTATATATCATATAAGGTTCTATTAATATGCAATTTGCATTTACCCAATTAAGGTGATTAATCTTTAAACACCTCCTAATTAACCTTTTGTAGAGAAAACAGAATTGCTTATTTAATGAATAGAGACAGGTGTCAATTGTTGACATAAATATTAAACCATTTCATTGCCCCCAGGCAATGAAACATACTTGCATAAGATTTCTTCTCATTTACCAACCATAAGAATTAATCGAAGTGAATTCAATTTTAGAAGTGAACTCTTTTTAACAGAATTTGTCATTTTAAAGTTTAACTCTAATGGATTAACATACAAGTTTACTAGTGTGCAATGGACAAAAATATTCTAGATCATTTTGAATTACCTAAAGACACCACTGGAAATTTCAAAGCAAAATGCAGAGAATGCTCAACATACATATCTTGGCACATTCGAAAAACTGATGATGATAAAGTGCAATTGTGATTTGTAGATAACTATCATTCTTTTTTTGTATGTGTTTTGAAACTTTTTTGATTTGTTAATATGAAACTGAAATGCTTAATGCTTTAGAGTATGTTTATCACAGAATACCATAGTACCTTCATGTAGTCCCTGTTATTCTTTTCATTTCAAAAATTGAACAAGAGCCCAATGTAATTTTTCACCAATGTAATGTGTAATTTAATTAATTACATTTCAAATGTAATGTAATTTAATTAATTACATTTAAAAAAATCAGTGTAATGGTAATGTACAGTACAGGTAGAAACATGGTACGATAGATGTCCGACGTCCGACGTGTCGAATATGACATATCAGACCTGAGGTCAGACAGAGACAGGTAATAAACTACCTGTAGAGAAACAGCAGGGTGCAATTAACAAGATTAATTATACAATGCTTGGCTAGTTTTATCTACATGTACATGTTACAGGTGATAATTAAATTGAAACAATGTTGATTTCATGAGATGTAGCATTTTCTTTTTCAGGTGTGGATACTTGGTAGTAGGTCACAAAAATCAATATTGTGCAAATACGTAATTACTGTTTTACTCGCGGTAGCGTATGTTAAAACTTACAAGATGTGGTTAAAAATAAAATATTTGGAAGAAAAAAAATAAAAATAACAACTAATATTAATGTAGATCTCCAAATATTACATAGTTACACATGTTTCATTTTACCGCGGTTTTCAACTGGATTCATGAATATTCATGACTACTTGGAAGTGTTCTATTGATAGAACCATTCTGATCGCCCTCATTTCTGCACTTTATTTCTCTTTTTGGGAGTCTACTTTTCTTCAAATATTTTATGGTTTATGTGTGTTTCTTTGTATCATTATTTTTAATTTGCTCCTATGTTGTACTTCGGACATTTTTCCCTTTCATTCGTAAATTAATATATGACTTCACATTCCCTGTTCATATTTTACGTTTTCATTGGGATTTTTTTTTTTTTTATACGGAGTTAAAAATAATCCCAATGAAAACGTAAAATATGAACAGGGAATGTGAAGTCATATGTTATAGAACTATAAGTTTTCACAGATTTTTCGCATTTGTATGTCGTTAATCCCCTTGCAAGACACGTGTCATTTTACCTTTAATACATTTCCATTTGTACACACATTTTTCACGTGAATGAGAATCTAGAAAGGTTTCCACATGTTGGTAATATATTATTGATCACATCGTGCTTTTGGGGATCTAGAAACTTTTGTAACAGGTGAACTTTAGTCACGTGCCAAGTAGGCAGTAATTGAACATCCGAAGGCAAATTAACTCGGGATACCAAGCTTGCATTCAATCAAGTTTATTTTAATTAACAAAATAATACAAGCTTATATAAAATGGTAATGATCACATAATACTAAACGTTTGTACTGGCATTATTTTCTTAACGTAATAGATTAAAACAAAAGCAAATATCAGAATAAAAGAACGAAAAATATGATAACAGCTTGCACACCTGAAGAAGAAAATAATTATTTGTTATGAATCATTCATATTATAAAAAATTACAGTTTTATATACAAATCTCAAGAACGTACAAATAAAGGTTAATATCCCATTTATTTATTTCGCGGCATCTATTCGTCGATGTCGGTGCTTAGGCGGCGTTTTATAGTAAATCACCGAAAACACTGTGTTCGATTTTTCTCGGAAATTTCGCAGTGTCAACACCGACTTCTCTGACATTTTCTTGATTTTACCGACGTCGGACCCGAGTGATTTCTTGCTAAAATGTGCTGTGCGTAGAGTATAGAAAGTAATAATTGATTTATTGATTGATTTTAGTAATTTTAAAGGATGACCAATTTTTTATTTGTGAAAATTATTTCGAAATTAGGAAATACAATATATAATGTACTAAAAGATATGAACTTATTTAATTTAATTTCAATCATAATTTTTAATATATTTAATTCCAAGAATAACTTTTAATATATTTGATTCCAAGAATAATTTTTAATATATTTGATTCCAAGAATAACTTTTAATATATTTGATTCCAAGAATAACTTTTCATATATTTAATTCCAAGAGTAACTTTTAATATATAACAACAATTTTCATGTGTATCTTTATTTGTATGTAAAAAAACAAAAACAAAACAAATAAATACAAGATTGCAACACGTAGCCATGTGTCCACCGCCGCAATAGAAAGAGATGTAATGTGAGTGTAATGTTATCCATGTTATATATTTATAAAATCGAGAAAGCATCCGAGATGCAACAGCCGATTTGCAAGTCAAAATATTGGGGCATTTAATTTGTCTATTCACCCTGATCATAAATCTATATGGCTTAGGAGTGGGGATCTCAACCATTAAAAAGTTCACTTCAGGTAGGGGGTGGGGTATGACCCGCAGGGCCTGAGCTATAAGGCATTTAATTTGCCTAGTCACCCTTATTATAAATATATATGGCTTAGGGGTGGGGATCTCAACCATTAAAAAGTTCACTACAGGTAGGGTGTGGGGTATGAACCCTGGGAACTTAGCTATAAGGCATTTAATTTGCCTAGTCACCCTGATCATAAATATATATGGTCTAGGGGTGGGGATCTCGACCATTAAAAAGTTCATTTCTGGTAGGGGTGGGGTATGACCCCTGGAGACTTAGCTATAAGGCATTTAATATGCCTAGTCACCCTTATCATAAATATATATGGCTTAGGGGTGGGGATCTCAACCATTAAAAAGTTCACTTCAGGTAGGGGGTGGGGTATGACCCCTGGGGACTTAGCTATAAGATATTTAATTTGCCTAGTCACCCTGATCATAAATATATATGGATTAGGGGTGGGGATCTCAACGATTAAAAAGTTCACTTCAGGTAGTGGGTGGGATATGACCCCCATGACCTGAGATATAAGGCATTTAATTTGCCTAGTCACCCCGATCATAAATATATATGGCTTAGGGGTCGGGACCCCAACAATTAAAAAGTTCACTTCAGGTAGGGGGTGGGGTATGACCCCCAGGGCCTGATATATAAAGCATTTAATTTGCGTAGTCACCCTGATCATAAATATATATGGCTTAGGGGTGTGGATCTCAACCATTAAAAAGTTCACTTCAGGTAGGGGTGGGGTATGACCCCTGGGGCCTGAGCTATAAGGAATTTAATTTGCGTAGTCACCCTGATCATAAATATATATGGCTTAGGTGTGGGGATCTCGACAATTAAAAAGTTCACTTCAGGTAGGGTGTGGGGTATGACCCCCAGGGCCTGAGATATAAGGCATTTAATTTGCCTAGTCACCCAGATCATAAATATATATGGTTTAGGGGTGGGGATCTCAACCATTAAAAAGTTCACTTCAGGTAGTGGGTGGGGTATGACCCCCCAGGGCCTGAGATATAAGGCACTTAATTTGCCTAGTCACCCTGATCATAAATATATATGGCTTAGGGGTGGGGACCTCAACCATTTAAAATTTCACTTCAGGTAGGGGTGGGGTATGACCCCCCAGGGCCTGAGATATAAGGCACTTAATTTGCCTAGTCACCCTGATCATGAATATATATGGCTTAGGGGTGGGGACCTCAACCATTTAAAATTTCACTTCAGGTAGGGGTGGGGTATGACCCCCAGGGTCTGAGATATAAGGCATTTAATTTGCGTAGTCACCCTGATCATAAATATATATGGCTTAGGGGTGGGGATCTCAACCATTAAAAAGCTCACTTCAGGAAGGGGGTGGGGTATGACCCCTGGGGCCTTAGCTATGAGGCATTTAATTTGTCTAGTCACCCTGATCATAAATATATATGGCTTAGAGGTGGGGACCTCAACCATTAAAAAGTTCACTTCAGGTAGGGGGTGGGGTATGACCCCGCAGGGCTTGAGATATAAGGCATTTAATTTGCCTAGTCACCCTGATCATAAATATATATGGTTTAGGGGTGGGGATCTCAACCATTAAAAAGCTCACTTCGGGTAGGGGGTGGGGTATGACCCCTGGGGCCTTAGCTATAAGGCATTTCATTTGCTTAGTCACCCTGATCATAAATATATATGATTTAGGGTGGGGATTTCGGTCACATTTTTTATACAGATTCCCCAGAGGGGTGGGATGAGCTAGGGGGAGGGGGGAATGTTGCATTCTCAACTTCACATTGGCATCTCCACCCATACCAAATATTAAGTTCCTATCTTTTGTAGTTTCAGAGATATGTGTAATTCTCAAAATATGTACTTTTTCTATAAAAAAAAACATGATTTTACAAGAATTTTATTTTCGAATTTTGCCCAGTTTTGAACTTTAGCTAGAGATTCTTAATATAATGCCTGTTTGTAAATTTCAAATCAATTGGTCAACAAATACAAATCTGAGAGCGCTTACAATATATCCGGACGACCGATGGACGCCCGGAATTTATATATCCCCCACTCCGCTTGGGAGGCGGGGGACAAAAATAGCTCAATTTTTATTTCAGATTTTCATTTGCTTTCCTTTTCACTTTGTCTCCATCTTCATATTAAAATTATACATGAAAAAGAAAATAATAATTTAACAATATAGCCATACAATTTTTTGTTTCCTGGATATGTTAATTGATCCCAGTACAAGTTTATGACACCTTAATCAAGTGTTCCAGGTTGATTTTGTATATTGTCACAGCAGGTATACAGTGATCTACCTGTATCAGACTACATGTCTGACACGTCTGACCAGATGTCTCTCAGAGTGATATGTAGTACCATCATTTGTCCATGTCTCTACCTGTACTGTAATTTAGGTTTTTGGATTGTAATGGTAATTTAATTAATTACATTTGCAATGTAATGACCCCAACCCTGATGTCCGCTGATGGTGGCCATCATTTTGAAAGTTGACCACCTAAGGAACATTCATGCCATGTTTGCTTTAAATTGACTTACTGGTTTCAGAGGAAAATACTTTTAAACATTTTTCCCATAGGGTTCTACATGTAAGTTAAAACTAAGTCGAGTCATGGTGGCCATCTTGAATTTCGGATAAGCAAACGATTCACAAGTTAGTACAGGACCACCCAATGATCATTCCTGCAAAGTCACAATTCAATTGGCTTAGTGGTTTCTAACAAGAAGATTTTTAAAATTTCGACCAATCCGAACACAGTATGGGCCCTGGCAGCCATGTTGGATTTCCGATCAGTGCCAAAAAAAAATCATGTATATCACCATCCAATGAACATTTCTGCCAAGTTTGGCTAAAATCTGCTTTGTGGTTTTAGAAAAAACGATGAAAATGTGAAATTCCCATAGGGTCCAATGTTAAACAAAGTCGAGTCATGGCGGCCATCTTGAATTTCCGATAGGCAAACGATTCACATGCTTAGTGTAAAGTAACAATTCAATTGGCTCGGTGGTTTCTGACAAGAAGATTTTTAAAATTTCAGCCAATGAGAGCACATTATGGACCATGGCAGCCATGTTGAATTTCAAATCAGCACCAAAAACACAAATCTGGAAGAGGACCATCCAATGAACATTTCTGGCAAGTTTGGTTCAAATCTGTTCTGTGGTTTCAGAGAAGAAGATTTAAATGTGAAAAGCTAACGGACGGATGACGATGACGAACGGACGACGGACGCCTAGCCATGACATAGGCTCAACTGAGCTAAAAACATTTACTATATTTATAACTTTAGAGGGGTTGCAAAACTATTTTTCGATTGATCGCCATTAACTTCTCCCAGAATTCTCCACACTTCGTTGTCTCAACTATTTCCTGTGAGCTTTCTGAAAGAGATGTCACTTCTCCCTCTAATTTGAAACTAGTAAGAGCTCTGTGGTGTACTTGACTTGTACCTTAAATGATTAACTGTCTCTCTCTCTTTCCCTGGGGTGTACTTGACTTGTACCATAAATGATTAACTCTCTTTCTCTCTCCCTGAGGTGTACTTGACTTGTACCTTAAATGATTAACTATATCTCTCTGACCCTCGCTGGCATGTTTGATTTCCAATAAGGAGGTCGGATCCTAATTATTTTTTTTCTCATACACATCTTAATATGGATGGTGAGTTGGTCATGATGATACATGTACATTGAACTACGTTTGTTGGTTTGATGGAACAAAACAGCTGGGTCAGAAGCGCACGGTGTAGCTGTCATGTGCATACTGGAATTATTCCAAGAATATAACGGAATAAATACCAAATCAAAGCATTTGAAAATCGAGAGGGAGCTCAATCCACCAATCCAAACGACAGTGTGAAGCTTGAAGTAAACTGATTCAAGCATACTTGAGCAAGTGCATGTCATGTGAAAAAGTGACATTAATCTGATGACGGTTAAAGTCCCATAACTTTGCAATTATGTATCAGAAAATTTTCAAAATTAAAAGATAGCTTACTTTTATCAATCCCAACAACACTGAAAAGTTTCAAGTAAATTTATGCAGGCATATTATAGTGCACAACATGTGATAAAGTGACTGCCATCTTGGATTTCCAATTGACACAAAAATAACAAACTTGGTAGAGGACTACCCAGTCATCATTTCTATGATGTTACAATTTCATCGGCTGAGTTTCTGACAAGAAGATCTTCAAATTTTCAATCAATCAGAACATATTATTAACCCTGGCCTGGCAGCCATGTTGGATTTCCAATCTGCACCAAAATAATAGATCAGTTGTATAACCATCCAAGTAACATTCATATAATGCAAAATATTCAATTTGTTGAGTAGTTTCTCACAAAAAGGTTTTTCAATGAAATTCCCATACAGTCCAATGGTCCGCTGATGGCGGCCATCTTGGATGGAGGTCTGGGTCACTGGATATAATTTTAAAAGTTTACCACCTAAGGACCATTCATGCCATGTTTGATTTAAATTGGCTTACTGGTTTTAGAGAAAAAAAATTAAAAAAAATTCCCATAGGGTCCTATGTTAAAACTATGTTCGCTGATGGTGGCCATCTTGGATGGAGGTCGGGGTCACATGACATTATTTTGAAAGTTGACACCTAAGGACCATTCATGCCACGTTTGCTTTAAACTGACTTACTGGTTTCAGAGGAAACAATTTTTAAAAAAATTTTCCATAGGGTCCTATGATAAAACTATGTTCGCTGCTGGTGGCCATCTTGGATGGAGGTCAGGGTCACATGACATTATTTTGAAAGTTGACCACCTAAGGACCATTCATGTCATGTTTGCTTTAAATTGACTTACTACTTTCAGAGGAAAAATTTTAAAACATTTTTCCCATATGGTTCTATGTTAAAACTATGTCGAGTCATGGGGGCCATCTTGGATATGCGATCGGCACAAAAATAACAAATTTAGTAGAGGACCATCCAGTCATCATTTCTATAATGTTACAATTCCATCGGCTGAGTAGTTTCTGACAAGAAGAGTGTCAAAGTTTCAACCAATCAGAACACATTATTGGCCCTGGCGGCCATGTTAGATTTCAGATCTGCACCAAAATAACAACTTTAGTAGAGGATATCCCAATGAACATTTCTGCCAAATTTGGTCCAAATCAGTTCAGTGGTTCGACGACGACGGACGCAAAGTGATGACAAAAGCTCACATGACCCTTTGGGTCAGGTGAGCTAAAAAAGGGGAGTAACTCTGGTTAGATTTGTTGAAAAATCATCATTATCGAACTTGACCTAGATATTCATGAGTTACATTTACATACCAAACCTAGTTTCAATCTGACTTTTTGTTCACAAGTTATAATTTGGAAACCAAAAAATTAGCAATTTTGAAGAATAAAAAGGGATGTAACTCTGGTAAGATTTGTCAAAAAATTATCGCAATCAAACTTGACCAAGATATTCATAAGATACACTTACATGGCACACTTAGCTTTAATCTGACTTTTTATTCACAAGTTATCATCTGGAAACCAATAAGAATCGGGACACATGGACGAAGTATAAAAAGGGATGTAACTCTGGTAAGATTTGTCGAAAAACTATCGCTATCGAACTTGACCTAGATATTCATTAGACACACTTACATACCAAACCTAGTTTCAATCTGACTACTTGTTCCCAAGTTATCATCTGGAAACCAAATATTTGGCAATTTTGAGGTACAAAAAGGGGCATAACTCTAGTAAAAATTGTCGAAAAATGATCGCTATCAAACTTGACCAAGATATTCATAAGATACACTTACATGCCACACCTAGCTTCAGTCTAACTTTTTATTCACAAGTTATCATTTGGAAACCAATAAGAATCGGGACACACGGACGAAGTATAAAAAGGGATGTAACTCTGGTAAGATTTGTCGAAAAACGATCGCTATCGAACTTGACCTAGATATTCATTAGATACACTTACATACCAAACCTAGTTTCAATCTGACTACTTGTTCCCAAGTCATCATCTGGAAACCAAATATTTAGCAATTTTGAGGTATAAAAAGGGGCATAACTCTAGTAAAAATAGTCGAAAAATTGTCATTATCGAACTTGACCTAGTTCTCCATAAGATACACTTACATACCACACCTAGCTTCAATCTGACTTTTCATTCACAAGTTATTATCTGGAAAGCAAGCAAAAGGACGGACGGACGACACCCATTTATATAGTCCCCTTCGACGAAGCGTCGGGGGACAACTAGTAAGAGCTCTGTGGTGTACTTGACTTGTACCTTAAATGATTAACTATCTCTCTCTCTCTCCCTGAGGTGTAGTTGACTTTTACCATAAAATAAATGATTAACTCTCTCTCTCTCTCTCTCTCTCTCTCTCTCTCTCTCTCTCTCTCTCTCTCTGAGGTGTACTTGACTTGTACCATAAATGATTAACTCTCTCTCTCAGGGGTACTGGACTTGTACTATAAATGATTAACTCTCTTTCTGTCTCTCTCCCTGAGGTATACTTGACTTGTGCCTTAAATGATTAACTATCTCTCTCTCCCTGAGGTGTACTTGACTTGTACCATAAATGATTAACTCTCTCTCTCTCTCTCTCTCTCCCTCTGAGGTGTACTTGACTTGAACCATAAATGATTAACTCTCTCTCTCTCTGAGGGGTACTGGACTTGTACCATAAATGATTAACTCTCTCTCTCTCTCTCTCTCTCTCTCTCTCTGAGGTGTACTTGTCCTTGTACCATAAATGATTAACTCTCTCTCTCTCTGAGGTGTACTGGACTTGTACCATAAATGATTAACT
>MJUT01057491.1:111706-139045 GCA_002080005.1 Gigantidas platifrons
TATGTCTGAGGGAGGAGAATCTTTCCAAAAGGTCTCAATAGGATATCCAAACTTGGCTATTGTCACTTAAGTCTGAGGGAGGAGAATATTTCCAAAGGATCTCAATAGGATATCCAAACTCGGCTATGGTCACCTATGTCTGAGGGAGGGGAATCTTACCAAAGGGTCTCAATAGGATATCCAAGCTTGGCTATGGTCACATATGTCTGAGGGAGGAGAATCTTTCCAAAAGGTCTCAATAGGATATCCAAACTTGGCTATTGTCACTTAAGTCTGAGGGAGGAGAATATTTCCAAAGGATCTCAATAGGATATCCAAACTCGGCTATGGTCACCTATGTCTGAGGGAGGGGAATCTTACCAAAGGGTCTCAATAGGATATCCAAGCTTGGCTATGGTCATCTATGTCTGGGAGAGGAGAATCTTTTCAACGGGTCTCAATAGGATATCCAAACTTGGTTATTGTCACTTATGTCTGAGGAAGGAGAATCTTACCAAGGGATCTCAATAGGATATCCAAACCTGGCTATGGTAGCCTATGTCTGAGGCAGGAGAATATTACCAAAGGGTCTCAATAGGATATCCAAACTTGGCTATGGTCACTTATGTCTAAGGTAGGATAATCTTACCAAAGGGTCTCAATAGGATATCCAAACTTGGCTATGGTCACCTATGTCTGATGGAGGAGAATCTTACCAAAGGGTCTCAATAGGATATCCAAACCTGGCTATAGTAACCTATGTCTGAGGCAGGATTATATTACCAAAGGGTCTCAATAGGATATTCAAACTTGGCTATGGTCACTTATATCTGAGTGAGGACAATCTTACCAACGGGTCTCAATAGGATATCCAAACTTGGCTATGGTCACCTATGTCTGATGGAGGAGAATCTTACCAAAGGGTCTCAATAGGATATCCAAGTTTGGGTATGGTCACCTATGTCTGAGGAAGGAGAATCTTACCAACGGGTCTCAATAGGATATCCAAAATTGGCTATTGCCACTTATGTCTGAGGTAGGAGAATCCTACCAAAGGCCCACAATAGATTATCCAAATTTATCTATGGTCACTAATGTCTGAGGTAGGAGAATCTTACCAACGGGTCTCAATAGGATATCCAAAATTGACGATGGTCACCTATGTCTAAGGTAGGAGATTCTTACCAAATGGTCTCAGTAGGATATCCAAACTGGTCTATGGTCACTAATGTCTAAGGTATGAGAATCTTACCAAAGGGTCTCAATAGGATATCCAAACTTGGCTATTGTCACTTATATCTGAGGGAGGATAATCTTACCAACGGGTCTCAATAGGATATCCAAACTTGGTTATTGTCACTTATGTCTGAGGAAGGGGAATCGTACCAAGGGATCTCAATATGATATCTAAACTTGCCTATGGTCACTTATGTCTGAGGTAGGATAATCTTACCAAAGGGTCTCAATAGGATATCCAAGCTTGGCTATGGTCACCTATGACTGAGGGAAGCAAATCTTACCAGCGGGTCTCAATAGGATATCCAAACTTGGCTATTGTCACCTATGTCTGAGGGAGGGGAATCTTACCAAAGAGTCTCAATGGGATATCCAAACTTGGCTATTGTCACATATGTCTGAGGAAGGAGAATCTTACCAACGGGTCTCAATAGGATATCCAAACTTGGCTATTGTCACTTAAGTCTGAGGGAGGAGAATCTTTCCAAAGGATCTCAATAGGATATCCAAACTCGGCTATGGTCACCTATGTCTGAGGGAGGGGAATCTTACCAAAGGGTCTCAATAGGATATCCAAGCTTGGCTATGGTCATCTATGTCTGAGAGAGGAGAATCTTATCAACGGGTCTCAATAGGATATACAAACTTGGTTATTGTCACTTATGTCTGAGGAAGGAGAATCTTACCAAGGGATCTCAATAGGATATCCAAACCTGGCTATGGTCACTTATGTCTGAGGTAGGATACTCTTACCAAAGGGTCTCAATAGGATATCCAAACTTGGCTATTGCCACTTATGTCTGAGGTAGGAGAATCCTACCAAAGGGCCACAATAGATTATCCAAATTTCTCTATGGTCACTAATGTCTGAGGTAGGAGAATCTTACCAACGGGTCTCAATAGGATATCCAAAATTGACGATGGTCACCTATGTCTAATGTAGGAGATTCTTACCAAATGGTCTCAGTAGGATATCCAAACTGGTCTATGGTCACTTATGTCTCAGGTAGGAGAATCTTACCAAAGGGTCTCAATAGGATATCCAAACTTGGCTATTGTCACTTATGTCTAAGGTAGGAGAATCTTACCAACGAGTCTCAATAGGATATCCAAACTTGGCTATGGTCACTTATGTCTAAGGTATGATAATCTTACCAAATGGTCTCAATAGGATATCCAAACTTGGCTATGGTCACTTATGTCTAAGGTATGAGAATATTACCAAAGGGTCTCAATAGGATATCCGAACTTGCCTATGGTCACTTATGTCTGAGGTAGGATAATCTTACCAAAGGGTCTCAATAGGATATCCAAGCTTGGCTATGGTCACCTATGACTGAGGGAAGCAAATCTTACCAACGGGTCTCAATAGGATATCCAAGCTTGGCTATGGTCATCTATGTCTGAGAGAGGAGAATCTTATCAACGGGTCTCAATAGGATATCCAAACTTGGTTATTGTCACCTATGTCTGAGGAAGGAAAATCTTACCAAGGGATCTCAATAGGATATCCAAGCTTGGCTATGGTCACCTATGACTGAGGGAAGCAAATCTTACCAACGGGTCTCAATAGGATATCCAAACTTGGCTATTGTCACATATGTCTGAGGAAGGAGAATCTTACCAACGGGTCTCAATAGGATATCCAAACTTGGCTATTGTCACTTAAGTCTGAGGGAGGAGAATCTTTCCAAAGGGTCTCAATAGGATATCCAAACTCGGCTATGGTCACCTATGTCTGAGGGAGGGGAATCTTACCAAAGGGTCTCAATAGGATATCCAAGCTTGGCTATGGTCATCTATGTCTGAGAGAGGAGAATCGTAGCAACGGGTCTCAATAGGATATCCAAACTTGGTTATTGTCACTTATGTCTGAGGAAGGATAATCTTACCAAGGGATCTCAATAGGATATCCAAGCTTGGCTATGGTCACCTATGACTGAGGGAAGCAAATCTAACCAACGGGTCTCAATAGGATATCCAAACTTGGCTATTGTCACATATGTCTGAGGAAGGAGAATCTTACCAATGGGTCTCAATAGGATATCCAAACTTGGCTATTGTCACTTAAGTCTGAGGGAGGAGAATCTTTCCAAAGGGTCTCAATAGGATATCTAAACTCGGCTATGGACACCTATGTCTGAGGGAGGGGAATCTTACCAAAGGGTCTCAATAGGATAGCCAAGCTTGGCTATGGTCACCTATGTCTGAGGCAGGAGAATATTACCAAAGGGTCTCAATAGGATATTCAAACTTGGCTATGGTCACTTATATCTGAGTGAGGACAATCTTACCAACTGGTCTCAATAGGATATCCAAACTTGGCTATGGTCACTTATGTCTAAGGTAGGATAATCTTACCAAAGGGTCTCAATAGGATATCCAAACTTGGCTATGGTCACCTATATCTGATGGAGGAGAATCTTACCAAAGGGTCTCAATAGGATATCCAAGTTTGGGTATGGTCACCTATGTCTGAGGAAGGAGAATCTTACCAACGGGTCTCAATAGGATATCCAAAATTGACGATGGTCACCTATGTCTAAGGTAGGATATTCTTACCAAATGGTCTCAGTAGGATATCCAAACTGGTCTATGGTCACTTATGTCTAAGGTAGGAGAATCTTACCAAAGGGTCTCAATAGGATAACCAAACTTGGCTATGGTCACTTATGTCTAAGGTATGATAATCTTACCAAAGGGTCTCAATAGGATATCTGAACTTGGCTATGGTCACTTATGTCTGAGGTAGGATAATCTTACCAAAGGGTCTCAATAGGATATCCAAATTTCTCTATGGTCACTAATGTCTGAGGTAGGAGAATCTTACCAAAGGGTCTCAATAGGATATCCAAGCTTGGCTATGGTCATCTATGTCTGAGAGAGGAGAATCGGATCAACGGGTCTCAATAGGATATCCAAACTTGGTTATTGTCACTTATGTCTGAGGAAGGATAATCTTACCAAGGGATATCAATAGGATATCCAAACTTGGCTATGCTCACTTATGACTGAGGGAGGAGAATCTTTCCAAAAGGTCTCAATAGGATATTCAAACTTGGCTATGGTCACTTATATCTGAGTGAGGACAATCTTACCAACGGGTCTCAATAGGATATCAAAACTTGGCTATGGTCACGTATGTCTAAGGTAGGATCATCTTACCAAAGGGTCTCAATAGGATATCCAAACTTGGCTATGGTCACCTATGTCTGATGGAGGAGAATCTTACCAAAGGGTCTCAATAGGATGTCCAAGTTTGGGTATGGTCACCTATGTCTGAGGGAGGAGAATCTTTCCAAAAGGTCTCAATAGGATATCCAAACTTGGCTATTGTCACTTAAGTTTGAGGGAGGAGAATCTTTCCAAAGGATCTCAATGGGATATCCAAACTCGGCTATGGTCACCTATGTCTGAGGGAGGGGAATCTTACCAACGGGTCTCAATAGGATATCCAAGCTTGGCTATGGTCATCTATGTCTGAGAGAGGAGAATCTTATCAACGGGTCTCAATAGGATATTCAAACTTGGTTATTGTCACTTATGTCTGAGGAAGGATAATCTTACCAAGGGATATCAATAGGATATCCAAGCTTGGCTATGGTCACCTATGACTGAGGGAAGCAAATCTTACCAACGGGTCTCAATAGGATATCCAAACTTGGCTATTGTCACATATGTCTGAGGAAGGAGAATCTTACCAAAGGGTCTCAATAAGATATTCAAACTTGGTTATTGTCACTTATGTCTGAGGAAGGATAATCTTACCAAGGGATATCAATAGGATATCCAAACTTGGCTATGGTCACTTATGTCTGAGGGAGGAGAATCTTTCCTAAAGGTCTCAATAGGAAATCCAAACCTGGCTATGGTAACCTATGTCTGAGGCAGGAGAATATTACCAAAGGGTCTCAATAGGATATTCAAACTTGGCTATGGTCACCTATGTCTGAGGAAGGAGAATCTTACCAACGGGTCTCAATAGGATATCCAAAATTGGCTATTGCCACTTATGTCTGAGGTAGGGGAATCCTACCAAAGGGCCACAATAGATTATCCAAATTTCTCTATGGTCACTAATGTCTGAGGTAGGAGAATCTTACCAACGGGTCTCAATAGGATATCCAAAATTGACGATGGTCACCTATGTCTAATGTAGGAGATTCTTACCAAATGGTGTCAGTAGGATATCCAAACTGGTCTATGGTCACTTATGTCTAAGGTAGGAGAATCTTACCAAAGGGTCTCAATAGGATATCCAAAACTTGGCTATTGTCACTTATGTCTAAGGTAGGATAATCTTACCAACGAGTCTCAATAGGATATCCAAACATGGCGATGTTCAACTATGCCTGAGGGAGGAGAATCTTATTTTTGATAATAGTTAAAATAAAGATAACAGAAATCAGCACTTTCAGCATTTGATGCAGGGCAACATGAAAGGAGTCAAAAGAGTAGAACATTTTCTTCCCCTAATAAAGTGCTTAGAAGTTTTAAAGTCCAATTTAAAAGCAAAGACATTCCATGAGCATTGTAATCGTGAGAAATGCCAAGTTTTTGTCTGTTTGATTTGTTTCTCGTCAATGGTGAACTGTCTTTCAGGTATGTGAGACCTGGTTGAACACCAATAACTGGTGTAATATAACATGAACACTATAATATAAAAACAATATCAATGAAATCTAGTTACAAAATTCCTTCTTCCTTATAAAAATATACATTGTTGTATTTATGGTCCACATTGATAATTTAAATAAACAAATGCGGGTCAAGGTAACACATAATATCCATTGAGCTACAATCAATATAGTGTGTGATTCTGTAAAAAATATAAATAGATTACCGTGACAGGTCACCGCCCTTATAAAATAAATGTTACGCCTACAACTAAAAACAATAGCATAATTATAGCATATACTTAACAAATACTGACAGCACTTAACAAGTTGAAATTAATTGTAAGATTAAAAATGTCAGCATTATTCACTAGTGGTTAAAATTCACCATATTATTCAGAAGAGGACAACAATGTCTAAATTAGGCACAAGTGGTTCAAAGGTTAAGAATGTCAATATTTCATACAAGTGGTTAAAATGTCAATATTATATACAAGTCAATGTAGTTAAAAGGTTAAAAATTCAACATTATACACAAGTGGATACAAATATCAAAACCATGCACAAGTGGTTGAAAGATTAAAAATGTGGACAAAAGGTTAAACATGTCAATATTATACACAAGTGGTTTAAACTAGTGGTTAAATATGTCGAACATAATGGAAATAACCCAGTTCTTTAATTCCATTGTATAGATGGTATTGTTTCAAGGAATAATTTAGGGTTTATTAACTTTTTTTTATCGCATCTATTTCCCTGAAATTGAACTAACAGATACCACTAATACACCTAGATCTAATTCATAACTTGAACAAAACCTTTTTAATAAGAGATGATTTCAATTTTCACGTAATGAATTTTCCATTTATACGTAGCAACATTCCGGCAACACCTACAGATGGAGTATACGTCTCTCAGTTCGGCTTCATAAGGATCGCCTTCATGAATTTTGTTATCCTTTTTCTAGTCTGTGTCACGAATGAACACTGATATGTTTGGTTTGGTCCAATTGCAGGTCATTTCCGTTGTCTTCGCTCATGACTTGTCACCATGTGTGACATATGACCGGTTGTTGGAGTCAGAAGCATGATGAATGCCACTTGTGGAACATCACCTTATTTACCATATTTGCCTTTGTTTCTAACTCCAGGTTGAATGGGGCTCCTGTTGCTCAAACTTTGGTTTTCTTATGAGGACTACTGTTTTCCTTTTATCTTTCTCTTTTTGATCTTTGTCCTTCGGTATGGTAGTTTTGGTTATATAGATGGTGTCTTCTGACTTTTCTTATTCTTATTGGGACTCAAATTGTATTTATTACGTATTTTATATTTTGTAGTCATTTGTATTCTAATCATATTACATCAATCCAAGCAGGCGCATTCAACAACTTGACAAGCCTTACTTATCTATATTATTTCTATTTTTATGCCCCTGCAACTGTTGGTCAGGGTTATGTTGTTCTACCCCTGTCTGTCCGTCGGTCCGTCGGTGTGTACGTGCGTCCGTGTGTCCGTGCGTCCGACGTTCGTCACACTTAGTATGCATAGTTTGTCCGGCTAACTCCTCCTACAGTTTTTGAGCTAGACATGTTATATTTTGCAGACAGTTAGTACTTTCACTGAAGGTGCGCATATGTGATGAATTTTGACTTCAAACATTGTTTTACAAAATTATGGATCCATGAACTTAGACTGATTTTGCTAAATCCCTATAGGATATATGGTTGTCTGGCTCTCTCCTCCTACAGTTGTTGTGCTAGACCTTTTATATTTTGTAGACAGTTAGTACGGACACTGAAAGTGTGCATATTTTGTGGATTTTGACTTTCATCAATTTTTTAACAAAATTATGGATGCATGAACTTACACTGAACGTGTGCATATTTTATTGATTTTGATTTACAACAATTTTTTTTAACAAAATTATGGATGCATGAACTTAGACAGATTTTGCTAAATCCATATAGCATATATGGTTTATCCGGTTAACTCCTCCTACAGTTGTTGAGATGGACCTTTTATATTTTGCAGTCAGCTAGTACCAACACTGAAGGTGTGCATATTATATGAATTTTGATTTTCAATTTTTTTTTACAAAATTATGCATATATGAACTTAACCACTGAAACCTGTTAACATGTAAACAACGCTCCGTCAAATTATTGGGTACATATTCATTTATTTCAGTTATTTCTGCTTGATCCTGAATAAGCAAAGCATTAGTTGAACCTTTTGCAATGATAACCGTGGGGCATTGTATGTGTCTTATAGACACGAACACCTTTTAAAGTATATGCATAAGTTTTCTACATCATACCCGATGAATAATATACCATTCCTTGAAATTAAGTTACATGTATATTGAAAATCCATTTTGGGTTTTCAAGACGTTTTCTCTGCATTATATCCCTACACATTCCTCAGAACCAAACCAAAAGGTAAGGTAGTAAATTGAGGTGGGGGTTGAGGTGGATAAGGTTAAGACGGGGGCATTAAATTTTCTAGTTCCATGTTGCAACTAACAAAACATAAATATCCTAAGTCAATGATACTTTTTTTTATATTTAACAATTCTATGTGAGATGTGATTATGGAAAGAAAGTCGTTAAGCCATGATGATTAACAATTGAATCAATATCAACAAACCCACCTCTCACCTTAAAACCACTGACTACCATAAATACCACGGTATATAACATTGTAAATCCAGGTACTGGCTCGGGACGGGCAAATACCTTCTTTTGTTGATATAGGTGGCGTGGTTGACCATCACTGTTTACACTTTCCTTTCATATTATCTGTAAGTTCTGTTATTTAAATAAAACATTTATACAAAGCATCAGAATGCTAGCACAAAATTGAAGAACATTTTATTTTAATTTTAACTTATTGCTTATAGCTAAAACTACATGGTAGCCTGTCCACTTTCATCAATAATCTTGGATGAATGTGTTCACTTAATTAAATTTATGGCAAATTCAGTGGAATTGTGTATGACGGATAGAACCCAGATGTAGAGATTTACAATGGAATTAAAATCCAGATAGAACACACATAAATAATTTCACAAGTAGTGAAAGACTACATCCATTAAAATTGATAGTTTATTTCTTAAAGACAAGAACATAAAGCCATTTCTTTCAAAAACCCCTAACTATATACACTATTTGTTGAATGAACTGTTTAAGGTAGAACAGAAAGCCACGGATAAAATATAAAAAAAGAAATAATCAGGTAATAAAAATAAAGATATCATACCCAGAGATCACGGAGGGTTTTTTGGAAAAAAGACCATCATCAGGTACACTCATAATCAGATGAATAGAAACCAAGAATGTTAAGATTATACAAAAGTGGCTTAAATGTTAAAAATTTCAGCATTATGCACAAATGGTTAAAAGGTTAAACATGTCAACATTATACACAAGTGGTTAAAAGGTTAAAAATGTCAACTGTATGCACTAGTGGTTAAAGGTTAAAGATGTCCAAATAATACACAAGTGGTTAAAAGGTAAATAAAATGTCAATAATTTACACAACTGGGGTAAATGTGTTTACATGTCAACACTAAATACAAGTGGTTAAAACATTTAATTCTCTGTCTCACAGAAAAGCATACAAACTCGTAACAGTGATATTTTCAAAACCTTATGAAATTGTGTCCATGAAATACCATTGGCCAAGTACAATTAACACACAAACTATTTTTTTTCAAATTTTATTATTTGACTGAATTATTAGGTTTTTTTTTATTTATCCAGTATTTCAATATCCAATGAAGCCAAAAACATTGAATTTCACAATATTTCAAACTCCAATATATTTTGTATAGCATGAAATGTGTCTGTCTCATATAGTATCCAGGATTAATCAACTTTCACTCTATCATATTACATAATATACTCAATATTTGGTCGCATGGAGTTTTTACAGGCCACACTTTAATATACCCATAAATCAGTAAATGGCCTTTTATGCAAAAATTGTACATATATAACAGGAAATATCTCCCTTGGCGGAGAAAATAAAAATATCCCTAATTTATTTCTATATAACTTTGTTTTCATACTAAAACATATAAAAAATACACCTTCGACAAATTAAGATAAAATTGTGAAAATAGGGACAAAAGTTAAACACATGTGCACTTAGCCGAAATTGGACAAGGTGAATAGGAAAACAGTAGAGCAGTGTTAATGCTCAATAAGAACCAAAATATCAATACAGAAGCTATGTATAGTATTCCAGAGGTATAACAAAGAGTTTAATGAAGATATGAAATTAGGGTTATTGTGGTTTTGGAGGGTGGGTGGGACGGAGCATCCATTTTATGCATCTGGCTAAAATGGAATTTTATTAAAACTTTCTTTTCAAGATGATCGAATAAGATTTATTGGTGAGATAAATTAGATAAAATATTATAAGTAAACTCTTTTTAGTTTGTATGAGGTATTTCATACTTATTGAAATTTCATATTTTATAAGGGGAGATAATTTGTAGAAAAAAAATCACATTTTCTTAATTTGTTTACAATAGGGTCTGTAATCCCGATTTTCTATTTTATAATTGTAAGTGTTTAATGTTTTATCTGTTGGTTAATTTTCCATCTAAAGCTACCATTTCCTTTATTAAAAAATAGACAATGTGTTTTCCCCCCAATAACCTGTTTTAGGGGTAAAATTCTAAAGTCAATTTGTTCATCAGACTTTCAAAGCAGCTTCAGAATAATTTAATGATTTATTTTTTGACCGTGCACTCCAAAATAAATCTTAATCAAAATGCTGACAGCAATGCTTATAATGCCCCTATACCAAAATACACTATTGTATGGGATTGAATCACTTCTGTAATATGCAGCTTATGTTTGAATAATAAAATACTAATTGAAATTAAGTTAATCCTATTGTTAAAGAAAAGTGAAGAAAACAAATGTCATTACAATAAGCATATGAATTTGCAGCCAGCTACTAAACAATTTAAAACAATAATGTGAGTGTGGCTATGTCCATCATATCCTACATGAGATAGTGAAAATTCTTCTCAATAATACGTTTATTTTTCTTAGGTTGTTCTATCATGTATCTGTATCTAAAACCTTATCGTATACTCTTATATAATCACAGATTACAAGTTTAAATGTGTTAGATTTGTGCATTTCGGTAAATAGACCAAGAAATTGTCAAGTTGATATTCTAATTATCAGAAAAAAGGATATTTCATCAATATGAAATGAAATAAAAACGAGAGGTTGAACATATATCATGTTTATTCACAGGTGATGATTTAAAATATTGTGTCTAACCACTATGCAAAGCTTGAAGTATTCAAAATTAACTTTAATTTGAAAAAATGAAAATAAATTAGAGTCCCTGCATATCATGGATAATTTACATGTTCACAGCAGTGTACACTTCTTCTACAGTATTTTCAATATTGGAATTATAATCATTAGTTTCTAGCACTGCAATAACCTCTGATAGAGTTTCATCTTGACTGACATCTTCATTGGAAATTTCTTTAAACTGAACTTGTAGAGTACTCGAAGAGGTTTCTGATTTTGTCTTCGGCATAGTTATGAAAGATGCCATGTAACTTTTTATCTGACTTGGTTTCAACCACTCCAACTTCATAAAAAACTCGTTCTCCCTATTCATCGCATGATTTTCGAACTTCATTGGCAAGTGCGACATATTCTGGCCTTATCCCTATTATTCAGCCATATTTTGTTCAGTTTCACTATATGTTTTTTCCATCAATTTCTTTACTTGTAAGAATGTTTCTGGAAAATAAAAGTGATATACGATATATACACTGACACTACATGTATACATGAAGTACTTCATAATTTGCATTTGTCAACCTTATTCTTCAGTATTGGAAGTTCATGTTAAGTGGTTTCTTAATGAGTTGCTAGTTTCTTTAATTCTGCCATTGTTGTCAAGTAAATCTGTTGACACAAAAATAAACCCATTTTTTTTTAAATTGACTGCATTCTGGAGATAGGACAGACACTTTCTTTGGAAATCTAATCTCAACGAGATTAAAATACACTATACTCAAGCCAGAATATTTAGGGATGTAGTTATTACATGTATTTAAGACTTGCTTTAATTCATTCTATATTTTTCGGAAATGGATAGATATCAAATATTACTCCAGATTTCTATGAAAATAAATAATGTTATCCTTGCCCTATACAACAAAATATCTAATCTGTCTCAGTTTTACTACATGTACATTTGCACTCAAAATAGCCAACAGGCCTTATTTTTTATAAGTTTGAAAAAAACATAATTCGACGGCTGAAATAACATTATCCCAAATAACAAAAATGTGTCAATGTGATACAAATGCCCCAGCCTCCCGTAACTTTGAAACCCAAAATTTCAAGCTTGACATGTCCTTTATTGTTGATTAAAATATAATCATATTTCAAATCAATCAAGATTGAGTTAAGGTTTGGAAGTTATTGAACATATATATTGTACATTGGTATGGAATTGATTGTTGCGCAATAATAATGTAAACCTGTATTTCAGAGACCAAACTAATGGGACAAACATTCAACTTATATACATACATAGGGGGGGCTATGGTTTTATACTTTTTACCCTGGAGTTAAAAATAATTTGACGCTTTGCAACAAAATACTTTTGTTTCTAAATGTATCATTATTTCATATGCTATAATGCATGAATCAGAATATTATTTTTTCTTCACCTCCTACACCAAAATAGTTGCTTAGTATTTGTAAGAAAAACATAGCCCTCTTTTCTCAAGTTGACTAGTTAGTCTGTTTACTGAATGGACTTTGGGCAATAACCACTTAGAAATGTTTTCTCTTGAGGCATTTAGCTTACCAGAACCAACTTAAATAGTGTGTCTTGTTTTCAGGTAATACTCTTAAATGCGTAAGGAAGGACTTGCTCCATGGTCCCCTCTAGAGCTGTCCTTTCCATTGTTGTGCTTTGAATATACACATAGAATTTTACCTCTCCTTCATCTAGTTCCAAAGTATTCTCTGTTTCTGGTATATCCTGAGATTCAATGAATCGTTGTCGATGGTGACAATTCCGCTATGTACAAGATAAAATGGGCCTCAGGCAGTGCCATTCCATGCATTTTTTTTAGATGGTTTCAGGCCAACGATAAGGAAAGCTGCATCAGTTTACACTGGAATATATGCATAATGTTTGAACTCCATGGCAAGTTGCAAAAGTCAGAAAAATGTTGTGTTTATCCACTGGAGGCTGCCATTTCTAATTTTATAATCTTAGAAGTGAAGATTTCCGAAAAGGGAGGTTACTCCGTCACTTTCTCTATCAGAGAGACATGTGTATTTTCTTGCTCCACTTCAAAGTCCGGATTGAAAAAGGGAATTAAAATTATATATATCATATGTAATATGTTTACAATAAACACACAAATCACCTATAATAAGAATAACTAATAGTTTATTGCAAAAAATTGCATATATTTCAAACAATGCCTTTTAAGATAAAATTGCACACATGAGCATACTTTTGGGTGCAATAACTTTTTTGCAAATTATTTGCCAAAAGCAGATTTTTTTATGTATTTTAGTTTTGTAATTGGTCTGTTTAAAAATGTTCATTTTAAGTCAAAGAAATCTCTCACAACTCCAATACTGTGCATCAAAATTAAGGAATTTTACTGATTTTGAAAATTGTTCTATATAGCATATTTTGTATAGCCTAAACATTTTCACAAAGTTTTTTTCAAAAAATGTTTTTAGTGATCAATGTCTTTAAACATTATACTTTGAGGAAACAATGTGATTTTTTTTAATTCTGAGATATGTATTAAGAATAACAATCCGCCAAAATAGGGGCGTTTTAACCATTTTTAAGGATTTTTGAAATGGTTAAGGGCTAAAATGAAAATCCTCATTATACAACAAAAATGAAAATAAATAGGAAATATGTATGATATATTCTAAAAAACTAGGCTTCAATATTTAGAAAATGTATAACTTTTTTTTCTTACTGAAATTAGCTTTGTTACATTTTTGTTTTGTTTTGTGGTTTTCTGTGAGACAGACACTTACAATGTCAACACTATGAACAAGTAGTTAACAGTTGAAAATATCAATATTACAAACAAGTGGTTAAGAGGTTAAAAATGTCAACATGATAAACAAGTAGTTAAAAGTTTAAAAATGACAATATCTAGCACAAGTGGCTGTAAGGTTACAAATATCAACATTATACACTAGTGGTTAAATGGTTAACATGTCAAATGTACTTATTTCACCAGTAGTGAAAGCCTACTTCCATTAAAATTAATTTCTTAAAGAAAAGAACATGAAGCGATTTCTTTCAACAACTCCTAATTATACACAATACTCGTTGTATGAACTGCTTAAGGTAGAGTATAAAGTGGTTAAAAGGTTAATAATGTCAAGATTAATACACAAGTGGTTGAAAGATTAATAATGTCAACATTATACAAAAGTGGTTAAAAGGTAAAAAAATGTCAACATTATACACAAATGGGTAAAAGGCTAAAAATATCAACATAATGCACAAGTAGAAAAAAGGTTAAATATGTCACCAATATAAACAAGTGGTTAAAATATAACAATTACGACTAGTGGCTTAAAAGATTAAAAATGTCAATATTATCCCCGAGTGGTTACAATGTTTCACATATGAAAAATATGCAAAAGTGGTTAAAAGGTTAAACATGTTCACAAAAATGTAGCTAGCCCAGTCTTTTACTTCCGCTGTATAGATGGTATTTTAGCTGAATAATTGAAAGTTTATTGACTATTTTGATTGTATCCATCTCCCCGAAATTGAACTAAAAGATGACATCAATACACTATATATACTTCATACTTTGAACTACAGATTTTTAATTAAACAGATGATTTAAATTTTCACGTTAAGAATTGTCCATGTATATGTAGCAAGATTTCCGCAACACCTGAAAATGGTCTACTTGTCTCTCAGTTGAACCTATGTTCGGCTTCATCAATATCGCCTTCGTTATCCTTTATCGAGTCTGTGTCACAAATGAACACTGATATGCTTGATTGGTAGTGATTGCAGGTCATTGTATTTGTCATCGCTCATGACTTGTCATCATGTGTGACATATGACAGGTTGTTGGTGTCAGCAGCATAATGAATGCCACTTGTCGAACGTGACATTATTTACCATATTGAGCCTTTGTGTCTCCAGTTTTAATGGCGCTCCTCTTGCTCAAAAGTTTAATTTATAATGTGGACTATTGCTTGCCTTTTGTAATCTCTCTTTCTCCTTTTGACCTGTGTCCTTCTGTATGTTGGTTCTGGTTACATATATGTCATCTTCCAACTTTTATTATGCTTATTGGGTCTCAAATTCTCATTGTACTTAGTACGTATTTTATATTTTGTAGTGATTTGAGGTCTAATCAGATTACATCAATCCAAGCAGGCACATTCAACAACTTGACAAGCCTTAGTTATCTGTAAGTATCAAATTATTTCTATTTTTCTGTATTGTAGCTTACAAAACATGGAATATGTTTAATCAATGATACTTTTTTATATTTAACAATTCTAAGCGAGATGTGATTATGAAAAGACAGTCTTTAAGCCATGATGGTCAACAATTCCATCAACAAACCCACCTCTCACCTCAAAATCACTAACTACAATAAAGACCACGACACATAACGTTGTAAATTCAGGTACCTCCTCGGGACGGGCAAAAACATTATTTTGTTGATATAAGTGATATGGGTTACCATCACTGTTTACACTTTCTTTTCATAATATCTACAATTTCTGTTATTTAAAAAAACAATTTATACAAAACATCAGAATGCCAACACAAAGTTGAAGATCATTGTTTAACATTAACTTATTACATTAAATACATTGTCACCTGTCCACTTTAACCAATAATCATAGCTGAATGTGTTCATTTAATCAAATTTCTAGCAAAGTCAGGGTAATTGTGTATGAAGGATAGAACCCACATGCACACATGTACAATGAAATTAAGATCCAGACAGAACACATCTTTGCATTTCACCACTGGTAAAAGCATACATCAATTTAAATTGATAGTTTATTTCTTAAAGAGAACATAAATTCATTTCTTTCAACAACTCCTAGTTATACACACTACTTGTTTGAACTGTTTAAGGTATAATAGAAAGCCACAGATAAAATCTAAAAATAATAATTATCAGGGAATACAAATGAAGAGATCAAATTTAGAGATCATGGAGCATTTGTTAGGAAAAAAAACCTATATCAGGTACACTCATAATGAAAAGAATACAAACCAAAAATATCAACATTACAATGTGGCTAAAAATTTTAAAAAATGTCAACATTATACACAAGTGGTTAAAAGGTTACAAATATCAACATTATACACTATTGATTTAAGGTTAAAGATGTCCAAATTATACACAAATGGCTAAAAGGAAAATAGCATGTCAATAATTTACAGTAGTGTGTTAAAATATAACATGTCAACACTAACCACAAGTGGCTAAAATGTCAACACTCTGCACAAGTCGTTAAAAGGTTAAAAATGTTAATATTATACCCGAGTGGTTACAAGGTTAAAGACGTCCAAATCATATACAAGTGGTTAACATGTTAAAAATGTCAATATGCTACACAAGTGGTTAAAAGGTTAAACAATTTCCAAAAAATGTAGAAAGACCGGTTCGTCAACTATTCTTTCTAGATTGTATTTTTTTTTCACTGAATATTCAAGGTTTATTGACTATTTTGATTGCATTAATCTCCCTGAACTTAAATTAGCAGATACCAACAGTACAGCTAGATATACTGCATACATTGAACGAAATATTTTTAATTAAAGAGATAATTTTAATTTTCACATTGTGAATTTTCCATTTATATATAGGAACATTCCAGCAGCACCTGCAGATGGAGTATTCGTCTCTCAGTTGAAACGATGTTCGGATTGATCAGGATCGCCTTCATAAATTGGGTTATCCTTTATCATGCCTGTGTTACAAATGAACACTGATATGTTCGGTTGGTACTGATTGCAGGTCATTGTATTTGTCATCGCTCATGACATGTCATCATGTGTGACATATGACCAGTTGTTGGCGTCAGCAGCAAGATGAATGTCACTTGTCGAATACGACCTTATCTACCATCTTCAGCCTTTATGTCTAACTCTTGTTTTATCGGCGATCCTCTTGCTCAAACTTTAGTTTCTGATGAGGACATTTTTTTGCATTTTGCTCTCTCTCTCTCTCTCTCTCTCTCTCTCTCTCTCTCTCTCTCTCTCTCTCTTTGGCATTTGTCCTACAGTATGTTGGTTACACAATTGTTGTCTTCCGATTTTCCTTATTCTTATTGAATCTCAAATTCTCATTGTATTCAGTACGTATTTTATATTTTGTAGTTATTTGCATTCTAATCAGATTACATCGATCCAAGCAGGCACATTCAACAATTTGACAAGCCTTACTCATCTGTAAGTATCAAATTATTTCTATTTTTCCATGTTGTAACTTACAAAACATGGAATATGTTTAGTCAATGATACTTTTTTATATTTAACAATTTTAAGCGAGATGTGATTATGAAAAGAAAGTCTTTAAGCCATGATGATCAACAATTCCATCAATATCAACAAACCCACCTCTCACCTGAAATTCACTACCTACAATAAAGACCACAACACATAACGCTGTAAATCCAGGTACCTCCTCGGGAAGGGCAAACACATTCTTTGTTGATATAATTGGTATTGGGTACCATCATTGTTTACACTTTCTTTTCATAATATCTACAATTTATGTTACTTAAAAAACAATTTATACAAAGCAGCAGAATGCCAACACAAAATTGAAGATCATTGTTTAACATTAACTTATTACTTATACATAAACTACATGGTCACCTGTCCACTGTAACCAATAATCATAGCTGAATGTGTTCATTTAATCAAATTTCTAGCAAAGTCAGGGTAATTGTGTATGAAGGATAGAACCCAGATGCACAGAGGTACAATGAAATTAAGATCCAGACAGAACACATCTTTGTATTTTACCAGTGGTGAAAGGCTACATCAATTAAAATTGATAGTTTATTTCTGACAGACAAGAACATCAATTCATTTCTTTCAACAACTCCTAATTATACACAATAATTGTATGAACTGTTTAAGGTAGAATAGAAAGCCAAAGATAAAATGTAAAAAAAAAATAATAATCAGGGAATACAAATGAAGAGATAAAAGTTAGAGATCACGGAACATATTTTGGGAAAAAAACCTACATCGGGTACACCCATAATCAAAAGAATACAAACCAAAAATGTCAACATTACAATATGGCTAAAACTTTAAAAATATCAACATTATACACAAGTGGTTAAAAGGTTACACATGTCAACATTATACACTATTGATTAAAGGTTGTAGATGTCCAAATTATACACAAATGTATAAAAGGTAAATAACATGTCAATAATTTACAGCAGTGTGTTAAAAATGTACCATGTCATCACTAAGCATAAGTGGTTAACATGTCAACACTATGCACACGTCGTTAAAAGGTTTAAAATGTCAATATTATATCCGAGTGGTTACAAGGTTAAATACGTCCAAATCATATACAAGTGGTTAACATGTTAAAAATGTCAATATGCTACAGAAGTGATTAACAGGATAAACAAATTCCAAAAACTGTAGTTAGCCCGCTCCTTCAATTCCTCTGTATAGATTGTATTTGTTCACTGAATAATTAAAGTTTATTGACTATTTTGATTGCATTAATCTCCTCGAACTTAAATTAACAGACACCAACAGTACAGCTAGATTTACTTCATACATTGAACGAAACCTTTTTAATTAAAGAGATGATTTTAATTTTCACATTGTGAATTTTCCATTTATATGTAGGAACATTCCAGCAGCACATGCAGATGGAGTATTCGTCTCACAGTTGAAACGATGTTCGGCTTGATCAGGATTGCCTTCATCAATTTTCTTAACTTTATCACGTCTGTGTTACTGATATTTTCGGTTGGAACTGATTGCAGGTCATTGTATTTGTCATCGCTCATGACATGTCATCATGTGTGACATATTACCAGTTGTTGGCGTCAGCAGCATGATGAATGCCACTTGTCGAACATGACCTTATTCACCATCTTCAGCCTTTGTGTCTAACTCCAGTTTTAATGGCGATCCTCTTGCTCAAGCTTTAGTTTCCAATGAGAACATCGTTGTGCCTTTTGCTCTCTCTCTCTCTCTCTCTCTCTCTATCTCTCTCTCTCTCTCTCTCTCTTTAACCTTTGTCTTTCGGTATGTTGGTTCTGGTAACATAATTGTTGTCTTCCGGCTTTCCTTATAGTTATTTAGTTTCAAATTATCATTGTATTTAGTACGTATTTTATATTTTTTAGTCATTTGCATTCTAATAAGATTACATCAATCCAAGAAGGCACATTCAACAACTTGACAAGCATTACTTATCTGTAAGTATTAAATTATTTCTATTTTTCCATGCTGTAACTTACAAAACATGGAATATGTTTAGTCAATGATACTTTTTTATATTTAACAATTCTAAGCGAGATGTGAATATGAAAAGAAAGTCTTTAAGCCATGATGGTCAACAATTCCATCAATATAAACAAACCCGCCTCTAACCTCAGAATCACTAACTACAATAAAGACCACGACACATACCGTTGTAAATCCAGGTACCTCCTCGGGAAGGGCAAACACATTCTTTTGTTGATATAAGTGGTATGGGTTACCATCACTGTTTACACTATCTTTTCATGATATCTGGAGTTGATGCTATTTAAAAAACAATTTATGCAAAGCATCAGAATGCCAACACAAAGTTGAAGATCATTGTTTAACATTAACTTATTTCTTACACATAAACTACATGGTCACCTGTCCACTTTAACCTATAATCATAGCTGAATGTGTTCATTTAATCAAATTTCTAGCAAAGTCAGGGTAATTGTGTATGAAGGATAGAACCAAGATACACATATGTACAATGAAATTAAGATCCAGACAGAACACATCTTTGTTTTTCACCAGTGGTGAAAGGCTACATCAATTAAAATTGATAGTTTATTTCTGACAGACAAGAACATAAATTAATTTCTTTCCATAACTCCTAATTATACACAATACTTGTATGAACTGTTTAAGGTAGAATAGAAAGCCACAGATAAAATGTAAAACAAAAATAATAACCAGGGAATACAAATAAAGAGATCAAACTTAGAGATCACGGAGCATTTTTTGGGAAAAAACCTTCATCAGGTACACTCATAATCAAAAGAATACAAACCAAAAATGTCAACATTACAATGTGGCTAAAAATTTAAAAATGTCAACATTATGCACAAGTGGTTAAAAGGTTACAAATGTCAACATTATACACTATTGATTAAAGGTTAAAGATGTCCAAATTATACACAAATGGCTAAAAGGTAAATTCCATGTCAATAATTTACAGCAGTGTGTTAAAAGTGTAACATGTCAACAATAAGCATAAGTGGTTAAAATGTCATCACTATGCAGAAGTCGTTAAAAGGTTAAAAATGTCAATATGCTACACAAGTGGTTAAAAGGTTAAACAATTTCCAAAAAATGTAGTTAGTCCGCTCCTTCAATTCCTCTGTATAGATTGTATTTTTTTCACTGAATATTCAAGGTTTATTGACTATTTAGATTGCATTAATCTCCCTGAACTTAAATTAACAGATACCAACAGTACAATTAGATATACTTCATACATTGAACGAAACCTTTTTAATTAAAGAGATAATTTTAATTTTCATTTTGTAAATTTTCCATTTATATGTAGCAACATTCCAGCAGCACCTGCTGATGGAGTATTCGTCTCTCAGTTGAAGCGATGCTCGGCTTGATCAGGATCGCCTTCATCAATTGTGTTTTCAATTAACATGCCTGTGTTACAAATGAACACTGATATGTTCGGTTGGTACTGATTGCAGGTCATTGTATTTGTCATCGTTCATGATTGTGATCATCTGTTACATATGACCGATATTGGCGCCAACAGCATGATGAATGCCACTTGTCGAAAATGACCTTATTTACCATCTTCAGCCTGTGTGTCTAACTCCAGTTTAGATGACGCCCCTCTTGCTCAAACTTTAGTTTCTAATGAGGACATTTGTTTTCCCTTTTGCTCTCTCTCTCTCTCTCTCTCTCTCTCTCTCTCTCTGACCTTGACCTTTGTCTTTCGGTATGTTGGTTCCGGTTGCAAAATTATTGTCTGCCGACTGCTCTTATACTTATTGAGTTTCAAATTATCATTGTATTTAGTACGTATTTTATATTTTGTAGTTATTTGGATTCTAATCAGATTACATCAATCGAAGAAGGCACATTCAACAACTTGACAAGCCTTACTCATCTGTAAGTATAATTTTTTTTTTATTTTTCCATCTTTTCACTTACTAAACATGGAATATGTTTAGTCGATGAAATTTTTTTTATATATAGCAATTCTAAGCGAGGTGAGATTATGAAAAGAAAGTCTTTCAGCCATGATATTCAACAATTCAATCAATATCAACAAACCCACCTCTCATTACAATAAAGACCACGAATCATAACGCTGTAAATGCCATCTTCAGCCTTTGTGTCTAACTCCAGTTTTAATGGCGATCCTTTCGCTCAAAATTTAGTTTCTAATGAGGACATTTGTTTGCCTTTTGCTCTCTCTCTCTCTCTCTCTCTCTCTCTCTCTCTCTGTTTGACCTTTGTCCTTCGGTATGTTGATTCTGGTAACACAATTGTTGTCTTCCGACTTTCCTTATACCTATTGAGTTTCAAATTCTCATTGCATTTAGTACGTATTTTATATTTTGTAGTTATTTGCATTCTAATCAGATTACATCAATCCAAGAAGGCACATTCAACAACTTGACAAGCCTTACTAGTCTGTAAGTATCAAAATTATTTCTATTTTCCATGTTGTAACTTACAAATCATGGAATATGCTTAGTAAATGATACTTTTTTTATATTTGTCAATTCTAAGCGAGATGTGTTTATCAAAAGGAAGTCTTTCAGCCATGATGGTCATCAATTCCATCAGTATCAACAAACCCACCTCTGACCCCAAAATCTCTAACTACAATAAAGACCACCACACATACCGTTGTAAATCCAGGTACCTCTCGGGAAGGGCAAACACATTCTTTTGTTGATATAATTGGCATTGGTTACCTTCATTGTTTACACTTTCTTTTCGTAATATCTACAATTTCTGTTATCTAAAACACAATTTATACAAAGCATAAGAATGCCAACACAAAGTTGAAGATCATTGTTTAACATTCACTTATTACTTACACATAGACTACATGGTCACCTGTCCACTTTAACCAACAATCATAGCTGAATGTGTTCATTTAATCAAATTTCTAGCAAAGTCAGGGTAATTGTGTATGAAGGATAGGACCCATATGCACAGATGTACAATGAAATTAAGATACAGACAGAACACAACTTTGTATTTCACCAGTGGTGAAAGGCGACATCAATTAAAATTGACAGTTTATTTCTTAAAGACAAGAACATCAATTAATTTCTTTCAAAAACTCCTAATTATACACAATACTTGTATGAACTGTTTAAAGTAGAATAGAAAGCCACAGATAAAATGTAAAAACAAAAATAATAATCAGGGAATTCAAATGAAGAGATCAAACTTAGAGATCACGGAGCATTTTTTTGGGAAAAAACCTACATCAGGAACACTCATAATCAAAAGAATACAAACCAAAATGTCAACATTACAATGTGGCGAAAACTTTAAAAATGTCAACATTATACACAAGTGGTTAAAAGGTTACAAATGTCAACATTATACACTATTGATTAAAGGTTGAAGATGTCCAAATTATACACAAATATCTAAAAGGTAAATAGCATGTCAATAATTTATAGTAGTGTGTTAAAAGTGTAACATATCAACACTAAGCATAAGTGGTTAACATGTCAACACTATGCACAAGTCGTTAAAAGGTTAAAAATGTCAATATTATACCCGAGTGGTTACAAGGATAAATACGTCCAAATCATATTTAAGTGGTTAACATGTTAAAAATGTGAATATGCTACACAAGTGGTTAACAGGTTAAACAATTTCCAAAAACTGTAGTTAGCCCGGTCCTTCAATTCCTCTGTATAGATTGTATTTTTTTCAATGAATAATCAAGGTGTATTGATTATTTTGATTGCATTAATCTCCCTGAACTTAAATTAACAGATACCAACAGTACAGCTAGATATACTTCATACATTGAACGAAACCTTTTTAATTAAAGAGATGATTTTAATTTTCACATGGTGAATTTTCCATTTATATGTAGGAACATTCCAGCAGCACCTGCAGGTGGAGTATTCGTCTCACAGTTGAAACGATGTTCGGCTTGATCAGGATTGCATTCATAAATTGTGTTATCCTTTATCATGCCTGTGTTACAAATGAACACTGATATGTTCGTTGGTACTGATTGCAGGTCATTATATTTGTCATCGCTCATGTCTTGTCACCATGTGTGACATATGACCTGTTTTTGGCGTCAGCAGCATGATAAATGCCACTTGTCGAACACGACCTTATTTACCATCTTGAGCCTTTGTGTCTCCAGTTTTAATGGCGCTACACTTGCTCAAACTTTAATTCGTAATGTGGACTATTGCTTGCCTTTTGTAATCTCTCTTTCTCCTTTTGACCTTTGTCCTTCGGTATGTTGGTTCTGGTTACATAAATGTCGTCTTCCAACTTTTATTATGCTTATTGGGTCTCAAATTCTCATTGTATTTAGTTCGTATTTTATATTTTGTAGTAATTTGATGTTTAATCAGATTACATCAATCCTAGAAGGCACATTCGACAACTTGACAAGCCTTAGTTATCTGTAAGTATCAAATTATTTATATTTTCCGTGTTGTAGCTTACAAAACATGGAATATTTATAGTCAATGAAACTTTTTTATATTTAACAATTCTATGCGACATGTGATTATGAAAAGAAAGTTTTTAAGCCATGATAGTCAACAATTCCTTCAATATCAACAAACACACCTCTCACCTGAAAATCACTAACTACAATAAAGACCACGACACATAACGTTGTAAATCCAGGTACTTCCTCTGGAAGGGCAAAACATTCTTTTGTTTATATAAGTGGTTACCATCACTGTTTACACTTTCTTTTCATAATATCTACAATTTCTGTTATTTAAAAAAACAATTGATAAAAAGCATCAGAATGTCAATACAAAGTTGGAGATTATTGTTTAACATTAACTTATTACTTATACATAGACTACATGGTCACCTGTCTACTGTAACCATTAATCATAGCTGAATGTGTTCATTTAATCAAATGTCTAGAAAAGTCAGGGTAATTGTGTATGAAGGATAGAACCGAGATGCACAGATGTACAATGAAATTAAGAGCCAGACAGAACACAACTTTGTATTTCACCAGTGGTGAAAGGCGGCATCAAATGAAATTGATAGTTTATTTCTTAAAGACAAGAACATCAATTCATTTCTGTCAACAACTCCTGATTATACACAATACTTGTATGAACAGTTTAAGGTAGAATAGAAAGCCACAGATAAAATGTAAAAAAATAATAATCAGGGATAACAAATGAAGAGATAAAAGTCAGAGATCACGGAGCATTTTTTGGGAAAACAACCTACATCAGGTACACTCATAATCATAAGAATACAAACCAAAAATGTAAACATTACAATGCGGCTAAAAATTTAAAAAATGTTAACATTATACACGAGTAATTAAAAGGTTACACATTTCAACACTATACACTATTGATTAAAGGTTGAAGATGTCCAAATTATACACAAATGTCTAAAAGGTAAATAGAATGTCAATACAAATAAAGATATCAGACTTAGAGATCACGGAGCGTTTTTGGAGAAAAAAAACACACATCAGGTACACTCATAATAAGAAGAATAGAAACAAAAAATGTCAACATTACATTTAAGTGGTTAAAGGTTAAAAATATCAACATGATACACAAGTGGTTAAAAGGTTTAAAATGTCAACGTTATATACAAGTGGCTAAATGTTAATGATGTCCAAATTATACTCTAGTGGTTAAAAGGTAAATAAAATGTCATTAATTTACACAAGTGGGTTAAAAGTTTAAAATGTGAACACTAAACACAAGTAGATAAAAGTTTAAAATGTGAACACTAAGCACAAGTAGTTAAAAGTTTAAAATGTGAACACTAAACACAAGTAGTTGAAAGTTTAAAATGTGAACACTACGTGCAACTGGTTAAAACGTTTAAAATGTCAACGCTAAGCACATGTGGTTAAAAGATTAAAAATGCCAATATTATCCCCGAGTGGTTACAAGATTTACATATCAAAAATATGCAAAAGTGGTTACAAGGTTAAAAATATTCACAAACATGTAGCTACTCTAGTATTTTGCTTCCGCTGCATAGACGGTATTTTCGCTGAATAATTGAAAGTTTATTGACTATTTTGATTGTATCTATCTCCCTGAACTTGAACTAAAAGATGCCATCAATACACTATATATACTTCATACCTTGAACTACAGATTTTTAATTAAAGAGATGATTTCAATTTTCATGTTGTGAATTTTCCATATATATGTAGCAACATTGCAGCAACACCTGAAAATGGGCTATTTGTCTCTTAGTTGAACCGATATTCGGCTTCATCAATATCACCTTCATGGATTGTGTTCTCCTCTATCGAGTCTGCGTCACACTGATATGTTTGGTTTGTACTGATTATAGGCCATTCATTGGTCTCCGCTCATGACTTGTCACCATGTGTGATATATGACCGGTTATTGTGTCTTCCGACTTTCCTTATTCTTATTGGGTTTGAAATTGTCCTTGTATTTAGTACGTATTATATATTTTGTAGTGATTTAGAGTTTAATCAGATTACATCAATCCAAGAAGGCATATTCAACAACTTGACAAGTCTGACTACTCTGTAAGTATGAAATTCCTTCTAGTTTCCCATGTTGTAACTTACAAAAAATGAATAAGTTTAGTCAATGATCCTTTTGATATTCAGCGATTCTATGTGAGATATGGCTATGAAATGAAGGTTTAAGCCATGATGGTCAACAATTCCATCAATATCAACAAAACAAACAATCACCTCTGACCTCAAAATAAGTGACCACAATGAAAACCAAGACATATAACGTTGGAATTTCGGGTACTGGCTTGGGACAGCCACACATACTCTTTTGTTGATATTAGCGGCATTGTTGACAATCACTGTTTATACTATCTCTTCATAATATCTACATTTTCTGTTATTTAAAAACCAATTTATACAAAGCATCAGAATGCCAACACAAAGTTGAAGATCATTGTTTAACATTAACTTATTACTTATACATAGACTACATGGTCACCTGTCCACTGTAACCAATAATCATAGCTGAATTTGTTCATTTAATCAAATTTCTCGCAAAGTCAGGGTAATTGTGTATGAAGGATAGAACCCAGATGCATAGATGTACAATGAAATTAAGATCAAGACAGAACACATATTTGTATTTCACCAGTGGTGAAAGGCTACATCAATTAAAATTGATAGTTTATTTCTTAAATACAAGAACATCAATTCATTTCTTTCAACAACTCCTAATTATACACAATACTTGTATGCACTGTTTAAAGTAGAATAGAAAGCCACAGATAAAATGTAAAAAAGATAATAATCAGGGAATACAAATGAAGAGATCAAACTTAGAGATCATGGAGCGTTTTTGAGGAAAAAAAACTACATCAGGTACACTCATAATCAAAAGAATACAAACCAAAAATGTCAACATTACAATGTGGCTAAAAATTTAAAAATGTCAACATTATACACAAGTGGTTAAAAGGTTACAAATGTCAACATTATACACTATTGATTAAAGGTTAAAAATGTCCAAATTATACACAACTGACTAAAAGGTAAATACCATGTCAATAATTTACAGCAGTGTGTGTTAAAAGTGTAACATGTCAACACTAAGCACAAGTGGTTAAAATGTCAACACTATGCACAAGTCGTTAAAAGGTTAAAAATGTCAATATTATACCCGAGTGGTTACAGGGTTAAATACGTCCAAATCATATACAAGTGGTTAACATGTTAAAAATGTCAATATGCTACACAAGTGGTTAACAGGTTAAACAATTTCAAAAAAATGTAGTTAGCCCGGTCCTTCAATTCCTCTGTATAGATTGTATTTTTTTCACTGAATAATCAAGGTTTATTGACTATTTTGATTGCATTAATCTCCCTGAACTTAAATTAACAGATACCAACAGTAACGCTAGATATACTTCATACATTGCACGAAACCTTTTTAGTTAAAGAGGTGATTTTAATTTTCACATTGTGAATCATTCATTTATATGTAGGAACATTCCAGCAGCCCCTGCAGATGGAG
>MJUT01057491.1:145055-156884 GCA_002080005.1 Gigantidas platifrons
AAAAAATGTCAACATTATACACAAGTAATTAAAAGGTTACAAATTTCAACACTATACACTATTGATTAAAGGTTGAAGATGTCCAAATTATACACAAATGTCTAAAAGGTAAATAGCATGTCAATACAAATAAAGATATCAGACTTAGAGATCACGGAGCGTTTTTGGAGAAAAAGAACACACATCGGGTACACTCATAATAAGAAGAATAGAAACAAAAAATATCAACATTATATACAAGTGGTTAAAAGGTTTAAAATGTCAACGTTATATATAAGTGGTTAAATGTTAAAGATGTCCAAATTATACTCTAGTGGTTAAAAGGTAAATAAAATGTCAATAATTTACACAAGTGGGTTAAAAGTTTAAAATGTGAACACTAAACACAAGTAGTTAAAAGTTTAAAATGTGAACACTAAGCACAAGTAGTTAAAAGTTTAAAATGTGAACACTAAACACAAGTAGTTGAAAGTTTAAAATGTGAACACTACGCGCAACTGGTTAAAACGTTTAAAATGTCAACGCTAAGCACATGCGGTTAAAAGATTAAAAATGTCAATATTATCCCCGAGTGGTTACAAGATTTAACATATCAAAAATATGCAAAAGTGGTTAAAAGGTTAAAACTATTCACAAACATGTAGCTACTCTAGTCCTTTGCTTCCGCTGTATAGACGGTATTTTCGCTGAATAATTGAAAGTTTATTGACTATTGTGATTGTATCTATCTCCCTGAATTTGAACTTAAAGATGCCATCAATACACTATATATACTTCATACCTTGAACTACAGATTTTTAATTAAAGAGATGATTTCAATTTTCACGATGTGAGTTTTCCATATATATGTAGCAACATTGCAGCAACACCTGAAAATGGGCTATTTGTCTCTCGGTTGAACCGATGTTCGGCTTCATCAATATCACCTTCATGGATTGTGTTATCCTCTATCGAGTCTGTGTCACACTGATATGTTTGTTTTTTACTGATTATAGGTCATTCATTGGTCTTCGCTCATGACTTGTCACCACGTGTGATATATGACCGGTTATTGTGTCTTCCGACTTTCCTAATACTTATTGGGTTTCTAATTGTCCTTGTATTCAGTACGTATTCTATATTTTGTAGTGATTTAGAGTCTAATCAGATTACATCAATCCAAGAAGGAATATTCAACAACTTGACAAGTCTGACTACTCTGTAAGTATGAAATTCCTTCTAGTTTCCCATGTTGTAACTTACAAAACATGAATAACTTTAGTCAATGATCCTTTTTATATTCAACGATTTTATGTGAGATATGGCTATGAAATGAAGGTTTAAGCCATGATGGTCAACAATTCCAAGAATATCAACAAAACAAACAATCACCTCTGACCTCAAAATAAGTGACCACAATGAAAACCAAGACATATAACGTTGGAATTTCAGGTACTGGCTTGGGACAGCCACACATACTCTTTTGATGATATTAGCGGCATTGTTGACAATCACTGTTTATACTTTCTCTTCATAATATCTACAATTTATGTTATTTAAAAACAAATTGATACAAAGCATCAGAATGCCAGCACAAAGTTGAAGATCATTGTTTAACATTAACTTATTACTTATACGTAAACTACATGGTCACCTGTCCATTTTAATCAATAATCTTAGCTGAATGTGTTCATTTAATCAAATTTCTCGCAAAGTCAGGGTAATTGTGTATGAAGGATAGAACCCAGATGCATAGAGGTACAATGAAATTAAGATCAAGACAGAACAAATATTTGTATTTCACCAGTGGTGAAAGGCTACATCAATTAAAATTGATAGTTTATTTCTTAAAGACAAGAACATAAATTCATTTCTTTCAACAACTCCTAATTATACACAATACTTGCATGAACTGTTTAAGGTAGAATAGAAAGCCACAGATAAAATGTAAAAAAAAATAATAATCAGGGAATACAAATGAAGAGATCAAACTTAGAGATCATGGAGCGTTTTTGGGGAAAAAAACCTACATCAGGTACACTCATAATCAAAAGAATACAAACCAAAAATGTCAACATTACAATGTGGCTTAAAATAAAAAATGTCAACATTATACACAAGTGGTTAAAAGGTTACAAATGTCAACATTATACACTATTGATTAAAGGTTAAAGATGTCCAAATTATACACAACTGGCTAAAAGGTAAATATCATGTCAATAATTTACAGCAGTGTTATAAAAGTGCAACATGTCAACACTAAGCACAAGTGGTTAAAATGTCAATACTATGCACAAGTCGTTAAAAGGTTTAAAATGTCAATTGAATACCCGAGTGGTTACAATGTTAAATACGTCCAAATCATATACAAGTGGTTAACATGTTAAAAATGTCAATATGCTACACAAGTGGTTAACAGGTTAAACAATTTCCCAAAAATGTAGTTAGCCCCGTCCTTCAATTCCTCTGTATAGATTGTATTTTTTTCACTGAATAATCAGGTTTATTGACTATTTTGATTGCATTAATCTCCCTGAACTTAAATTAACAGATACCAACAGTACAGCTAGATATACTTCATACATTGAACGAAACCTTTTTAGTTAAAGAGATGATTTTAATTTTCACATTGTGAATCTTCCATTTATATGTAGGAACATTCCAGCAGCACCTGCAGATGGAGTATTCGTCTCCCAGTTGAAACGATGTTCGGCTTGATCAGGATCGCCTTCATCACTTGTGCTATCCTTTATCATGCCTGTGTTACAAATGAACACTGATATGTTCGGTTGGTACTGATTGCAGGTCATTGTATTTGTCATCGCTCATGACATGTCATCATGCGTGACATATGACCAGTTGTTGGCGTCAGCAGCATGATGATTGGCACTTGTCGAACATGACCTTATTTACCATTTTCAGCCTTTGTGTCTAACTCCAGTTTTAATGGCGATCCTCTTGCTCAAACTTTAGTTTCTAATGAGGACATGTTTGTGCCTTTTGCTCTCTCTCTCTCTCTCTCTCTCTCTCTCTCTCTCTCTTATCAACATTTGTCCTCCGGTATGTTGGTTCGGGTAACACAATTGTTGTGTTCCGGCTTTCCTTATACTTATTGAGTTTCAAATTATCATTGTATTTAGTAAGTATTTTACATTTTTTAGTTATTTGAATTCTAATAAGATTACATCAATCCAAGAAGGCACATTCAACAACTTGACAAGCCTTACTTATCTGTAAGTATCAAATTATTTCTATTTTTTTATGTTGTAACTTACAAAACATGGAATATGTTTAATCAATGATACTTTTTAATATTTAACGATTCTAAGCGAGATATGAATATGAAAAGAAAGTGTTTAAGCCATGATGGTCAATCCATCAAAATCAACAAACCCACCTCTGACCTCAAAATCACTAACTACAATAAATACCACGACACATAACGTTGTAAATCCAGGTACCTCCTCGGGAAGGGCAAAAACATTCTTTTGTTGATATAAGTGGTATTAGTTACCATCACTGTTTACACTTTCTTTTCATAATATCTACAATTTCTGTTACTTAAAACAACAATTTATACAAAGCATCAGAATGCCAACACAAAATTGAAGATCATTGTTTAACATTAACTTATTACTTATACATAAACTACATGGTCGCCTCTCCATTTTAACCAATAATCATAGCTGAATGTGTTCATTTAATCAAATTTCTAGCAAAGTCAGGGTAATTGTGTATGAAGGATAGGACCCAGATGCACAGATGTACAATGAAATTAAGATCCAGACAGAACACAACTTTGTATTTCACCAGCGGTGAAAGGCGACATCAAATGAAATTGATAGTTTATTTCTTAAAGACAAGAACATCAATTCATTTCTTTCAACAACTCCTGATTATACACAATACTTGCATGAACTGTTTAAGGTAGAATAGAAAGCCACAGATAAAATGTAAAAAAATAATAATCAGGGAATATAAATGAAGAGATAAAAGTCAGAGATCCCCGAGCATTTTTGGGGAAAAGAACCTACATCAGGTACACTCATAAACATAAGAATACAAACCAAAAATGTCAACATTACAATGCGGCTATACATTTAAAAAATGTCAACATTATACACAAGTAATTAAAAGGTTACAAATTTCAACACTATACACTATTGATTAAAGGTTGAAGATGTCCAAATTATACACAAATGTCTAAAAGGTAAATAGCATGTCAATACAAATAAAGATATCGGACTTAGAGATCACGGAGCGTTTTTGGAGAAAAAAAAACACACATCGGGTACACTCATAATAAGAAGAATAGAAACAAAAAATGTCAACATTATATACAAGTGGTTAAAGGTTAAAAATGTCAACATTATACACAAGTGGTTAAAAGATTTAATATGTCTACGTTATATACAAGTGGTTAAAGGTTAAAGATGTCCAAATTATACTCAAGTGGTTAAAAGGTAAATAAAATGTCAATAATTTACACAAGTGGGTTAAAAGCTTAAAATGTCAACACTAAACACAAGTAGTTAAAAGTTTAAAATGTCAACACTAAGCACAAGTAGTTAAAAGTTTAAAAAGTGAACACTAAACACAAGTAGTTGAAAGTTTAAAATGTGAACACTACGCGCAACTGGTTAAAACGTTTAAAATGTCAACGCTAAGCACATGTGGTTAAAAGATTAAAAATGCCAATAGTATCCCCGAGTGGTTACAAGATTTAACATATCAAAAATATGCAAAAGTGGTTAAAAGGTTAAAAATATTCACAAACATGTAGCTACTCTAGTCTTTTGCTCCCGCTGTATAGACGGTATTTTCGCTGAATAATTGAAAGTTTATTGACTATTTTGATTGTACCTATCTCCCTGAACTTGAACTGAAAGATGCCATCAATACACTATATATACTTCATACCTTGAACTACATATTTTTTAATTAAAGAGATGATTTCAATTTTCACGTTGTGAATTTTCCATATATATGTAGCAACATTGCAGCAACACCTGTCTCTCAGTTGAACCGATGTTCGGCTTCATCAATATCACCTTCATGGATTGTGTTATCCTCTATCGAGTCTGTGTCACACTGATATGTTTGGTTTTTACTGATTATAGGTCATTCATTGGTCTTCGCTCATGACTTGTCACCATGTGTGATATATGACCGGTTATTGTGTCTTCCGACTTTCCTTATGCTTATTGTATTTCAAATTGTCCTTGGATTTAGTACGTATTATATAATTTGTAGTGATTTAGAGTCTAATCAGATTAAATCAATCCAAGAAGGCATATTCAACAACTTGACAAGTCTGACTACTCTGTAAGTATGAAATTCCTTCTAGTTTCACATGTTGTAACTTACAAAACATGAATACGTTTAGTCAATGATCCAGTTTATATTCGACGATTCTATGTGAGATATGGCTATGAAAGGAAGGTTTAAGCCAACATGGTCAACAATTCCATAAATATCAACAAAACAAACAATCACCTCTGACCTCAAAATAACTGACCACAATGAAAATCAAGACATATAACGTTGGAATTTCAGGTACTGGCTTGGGACAGCCACACATACTCTTTTGTTGATATTAGCGGCATTGTTGACCATCACTGTGTATACTTTCTCTTCATAATATCTACAATTTCTGTTTTTTAAAAACCAAATGATACAAAGCTTCAGAATACCAACACAAAATTGAAGAACATTTTAATTTTAACTTATTACTTATAACTAAAACATCTAAAACTACATATTAGCCTGTTCACTTTCATATTTTTTTCCTGAATATGTTCATTTAATCAAATTTCTAGCAACGTCGGAGAAATTGTTTATGAAGGCTATAATCCCGAAGCATAGATGTACAATGAATTTAAGATCCAGATAGAAGACATCTATTAATTTCACCAAGAGTGAAAGGCTATTTCAATTAAAACTAATAGTTTATTACTAAAAGATAACACATATACATTTCTTACAACAACTCAAAATTATACAATACTTGTTGTATAAACTGTTTCAGGTAGAAAGAAACATATTTTATCAAATGTAAACAAAGACAGACTAATACGGGAATCAAAATGTAGATATAGAACACGAAGCGCTTTTAGAATAACCGGCATGAGATACACTGATAATCAAAAGATTAAAAACCAAACTAATGCTAAAATCATTGGAGCATGAAAACCAACGGGTCTGAATAGGATATCCAAACTTGGCTATGATCAATTATGTCTAAGGTAGGATAATCTTAACAACGGTTCTCAATAGGATATCCAAACTTGGCTATAGTCCCTTATGTCTAATGTAGGAAAATCTTACCAAAGGGTTTCAATAGGATATCCAGGCTTGGCTATGTTCATCTATGTCTGAGGGAGGAGAATCTTACAACGAGTCTCAATAGGATATCCAAGCTTAGGTATGGTTACCTATATGTAAGGTAGGATAATCTTATCAAAGGGTCTCAATATGATATAAAAACTTGGCTATAGTCACCTATGTCTGAGGGAGGAGAATCTTACCAACGGGTCTCAATAGGATATCCGAACTTGGCTATATTCCCTTATGTCTGAGGGAGGAGAATCTTACCAGATGGTCTCAATATGATATCCAAACTTGGCTACGGTCACTTATGTCTGAGGGAGGACAATCTAACCAACGGGTCTCAATAGGATATCCAAACTTGGCTATGGTCCTTTATGTCTAATGTAGGAGAATCTTACCAAAAGGTCTCAATAGGATATCCAAGATTGGCTATGGTCATCTATGTCTGAGGAAGGAGAATGTTACCAACGAATCTCAATAGGATATCCAAGCTTGGCTATGGTCACCTATGTCTGAGGTAGGAGAATCTTGCCAAAGGTTCTCAATATGATATCCAAATTTTGCTGTGGTCACCTATGTCTCAGGGAGGAGAATCTTAACAACGAGTCTCAATAGGATATCCAAACTTGGCTGTAGTCCCTTATGTCTGAGGCAGGAGAATCTAACCAGAGGGTCTCAATAGGATATCCAAACTTGGCTATGGTCACATATGTCTGAGGTAGGAGAATCTTACCAAAGGGTTTCAATGAGATATCAAAAATTGTCTATCGTCACCTATGTCTGATGGAGGAGAATCTGACCAAAGGGTCTCAATAGGATATCCAAACTTGGCTATGGTCACCTATGTCTGAGGGAGGATAATCTTTCTAAAGGGTCTCAAATAGATGTCCAAACTTGGCTTTGGTCACCTATATCTGAGGGAGGAGAATCTTACCAACGGGTCTCAATAGGATATCCAAACTTGGCTATGGTCACCTATGTCTGAGGGAAGAGAATCTTATTACCAAATGGTCTCAATAGGATATCCAAGCTTGGCTATGTTCACTTATGTCTGAGGGAGGACAATCTTACCAACGGGTCTCAATAAGATATCCAAACTTTGCTATGGTCACTTATGTTTGGGGAAGGAGAATCTTACCAAAGGGTCTCAATAGGATATCCGAACTTGGCTATGGTCACCTATGTCTGAGGGAGGAGAATATTACCAAAGGGTCTCAATAGGATATCCAAACTTGGCTATGGTCACATATGTCTGAGGGAGGAGAATCGTACCAAAGGATCTCAATAGAATATCCAAACTTGGCTATGGTCACTTATATCTGAAGGAGGATAATCTTACCAACGAGTGTCAATGCGATATCCATACTTCGCTATTGCTCCCTATGTCTGAGGAAGGAGAATCTTACCAACGGGTCTCAATAGGATATCCAAACTTGGCTATTGTCACCTATATCTGAGGTAGGATAATCTTACCTAACAAGTCTCAATAGGATATCCAAACTTGGCTATGATCACCTATGTCTGAGGGAGGAGAATCTTACCAACGGGTCTCAATAGGATATCCAAACTTGGCTATCGTCACCTATGTCTCAGGGAGGAGAATCTTACCAAAGGGTCTCAATAGGATATCCAAACTTGGTGATGGCCACCTATGTCTAAGGTAGGAGATTCTTACCAAGTGGTCTCAATATGATATCCAAACTGGTCTATGATGACCTATGTCTGAGGTGTGAGAATCTTACCAAAGGGTCTCAAAGGGATATCCAAACTTGGCGATGGACACCTATGTCTAAGGTAGGATATTCTTACCAAAGGGTTTCAATAGGATATCCAAACTGCTCTATGGTCACCTACGTCTGAGGGAGGAGAATAGTACCAAAGGATCTCAATAGGATATCCAAGCTTGAATATGGTCACTTATGTCTGAGGGAGGAGAATATTACCAAATTTTCTCAATAGGATATCCAAACTTGGCTATGCTCACTTATATCTTAGGGAGGAAAATCTTACCAACAGGTCTCAATAGGATATCCAAGATTGGCTATGGTCACTTATGTCTGAGGGAGGAGAATCTTACCAAATGGTATCAATAGGATATCCAAACTTGGCTATGGTCACATATGTCTGGGGGAGGAGAATCTTACCAGAGGGTCTCAATAGGATATCCAAACTTTGCTATGGTCACTTATATCATAAGGAGCAGAATCTTACCAAAGGGCCTCGATAGAATATCCAAACTTCTCCATGAGCACTTATGCCTGAGGTAGGAGAATCTTACCAACGGGTCTAAATAGGATATCCAAACTTGGCTGTGGTCACCTATATCTAAGGTAGGATAATCTTACCAAAGGGCCTCAATAGGATATCCAAACTTGGCTATGGTCACCTATGTCTGAGGTAGGAGAATCTTACAAAAGGGTTTCAATAGGATATCCGAACTTGGTGATGGTCACCTATGTCTGAGGGAGGAGAATCTAGCAAACGGGTCTCAATAGGATATCCAAACTTAGCTATGGTCACTTATGTCTGAGGGAGGAGAATCTTACCAGAGGATTTCAATAGGATATCCAAACTTTGCTATGGTCACATATGTCTGAGGGAGGAGAATCTTACCAACGAGTTTCAATGCGATATCCATACTTCGCTATTGCAACCTATATCTGAGGAAGGATAATCTTACCAACGGGTCTCAATAGGATATCCAAACTTGGCTATTGTCACCTATGTCTGAGGTAGGAGAATCTTACCTAACAAGTCTCAATAGGATATCCAAACTTTGCTATGGTCACTAATGTCTGGGGAAGGAGAATCTTACCAAAGTGTCTCAATAGGATATCCAAACTTGGGTATGGTCACATATGTCTGAGGGAAGAGAATCGTACCAAAGGATCTCAATAGGATATCCAAACTTGTCTATGGTCACTTATATTATAAGGAGGAGAATCTTACCAACGGGTATCAATAGGATATCCAAACTTGGCTATGCTCACTTATGTCTGAGGGAGGAGAATCTTACCAAAGGGTCTCAATAGGATATCCAAACTTGGCTATGGTCACATATGTCTGAGGGGAGATAATCTTACCAAAGGATCTCAATAGGATATCCAAACTTGGCTATGGTCACTTATATCTGAAGGATGAGAATCTTACCAACGAGTCTCAATGCGATATCCAAACTTCGCTATTGCTACCTATGTCTGAGGGAGGGAAATATTACCATCGGGTCTCAATAGGATATGTAATCTTGGCTATTGTCACCTATATCTGAGGTAGGAGAATCTTACCAACGGGTCTCAATAGGATATCCAAACTTGGCTGTGGTCACCTATGTCTAAGGTAGGATAATGTTAACAAAGGGTCTCAATAGGATATCCAAACTTGGCTATGGTCACCTATGTCTGAGGTAGGAGAATCTTACAAAAGGGTTTCAATAGGATATCCAAACGTGGTGATGGTCACCAATGTCTGAGGGAAGAGAATCTAGCAAACGGGTCTCAATAGGATGTCAAAACTTAGCTATGGTCACTTATGTCTGAGGGAGGAGAATCTCACCAGAGGGTCTCAATAGGATATCCAAACTTTGCTATGGTCACATATGTCTGAGGGAGGAGAATCTATCCAAAGGGTCTCAATTGGATATTAAAACTAGGCTATGGCCACCTATGTCTGAGGGAGGAGAATCTTACCTACTGGTCTCAATAGGATATCCAAACTTTGCTATGGTCACTTATGTCTGGGGAAGGAGAATCTTACCAAAGGGTCTCAATAGGATATCCAAACTTGGCTATGCTCACTTATGTCTGAGGGATGAGAATCTTACCAACAGTTCTCAATATGATATCCAAACTTGGCTATGGTCACATATGTCTGAGGGAAGATAATCGTACCAAAGGATATCAATAGGATATCCAAACTTGGCTATGGTCACTTATATCTGAAGGAGGAGAATCTTACCAACGAGTCTCAATGCGATATCCAACTTCGCTATTGCTACCTATGTCTGAGGGAGGAGAATCTTACCATCGTGTCTCAATAGGATATCCAAACTTGGCTATTGTCACCTATGTCTGAGGTAGGATAATCTTACCAACAAGTATCAATAGGATATCCACACTTGGCTATGATCACCTATGTCTGAGGGAGGAGAATCTTACAAACGGGTCTCAATAGGATATCCAAACTTGGCTATCGTCACCTATGTCTCAGGTAGGAGAATCTTACCAAAGTGTCTCAATAGAAAATCCAAACTTCTTAATGGTCACTTAGACCTGAGGTAGGAGAATCTTACCAACGGGTCTCAATAGGATATCCAAACTTGGCTATCGTCACCTATGTCTGAGTTAGGAGAATCTTACAAAAGGGTTTCAATAGGATATCCAAACTTGGTGATGGTCACCTATATCTGAGGGAGGATAATCTAGCAAAGGGTCTCAATAGGATATCCAAACTTAGCTATGGTCACTTATGTCTGAGGGAGGGGAATCTTACCAGAGGGTCTCAATAGGATATCCAAACTTTGCTATGGTCACATATGTCTGAGGGAGGAGAATCTTTCCAAAGGGTCTCAATAGGATATCCAAACTTGGCTATGGTCACTTATATCATAAGGAAGAAAATCTTACCATCGGGTCTCAATAGGATATTCAAACTTGGCTATGATCACTTATGTCTGAGGGTGGAGAATCTTACCAAAGGGTCTCAATAGGATATCCAAACTTGGCTATCGTCACCTATGTCTGAGGTAGTAGAATCTTACCAAAGTGTCTCAATAGAAAATCCAAACTTCTTTATGGTCACTTATGTCTGAGGTAGGAGAATCTTACAAAAGGGTTTCAATAGGATATCCAAACTTGGTGATGGTCACCTATGTCTGAGGGAGGAGAATCTAGTAAAGGGTCTCAATAGGATATCCAAACTTAGCTATGGTCACTTATGTCTGAGGGAGGAGAATCTTACCACGGGGTCTCAATAGGATATCTAAACTTTGCTATGGTCACATATGTCTGAGGGAGGAGAATCTCACCAGAGGGTCTCAATAGGATATCCAAACTTTGCTATGGTCACTTATGTCTGGGGGAGGAGAATCTTACCAAAGGGTCTCAATAGGATATCCAAACTTGGGTATTGTCACATATGTCTGAGGGAAGAGAATCGTACCAAAGGATCTCAATAGGATATCCAAACTTGGCTATGGTCACTTATATCATAAGGAAGAAAATCTTACCATCGGTTCTCAATAGGATATTCAAACTTGGCTATGATCACTTATGTCTGAGGGAGGAGAATCTTACCAAAGGGTCTCAATAGGATATCCAAACTTGGCTATCGTCACCTATGTCTCAGGTAGTAGAATCTTACCAAAGTGTCTCAATAGAAAATCCAAACTTCTTTATGGTCACTTATGTCTGAGGTAGGAGAATCTTACAAAAGGGTTTCAATAGGATATCCAAACTTGGTGATGGTCACCTATGTCTGAGGGAGGAGAATCTAGCAAAGGGTCTCAATAGGATATCCAAACTT
>MJUT01057491.1:190694-214273 GCA_002080005.1 Gigantidas platifrons
AAGGAGGGGAATCGTACCAAAGGGCCTCGATAGAATATCCAAACTTCTCCATGGGCACTTATGCCTGAGGTAGGAGAATCTTACCAACGGGTCTCAATTGGATTTCTAAACTTGGCTGTGGTCACCTATGTCTAAGGTAGGCGAATCTTACCAGTGGGTCTCAATAGGATATCCAAACTTGGCTATGGTCACATATGTCTGAGGGAGGAGAATCTTTCCAAAGGGTCTCAATGGGATATCCAAACTTGTCTACTTACCAACGAATCTCAATAGGAGATCCAACATTGGCTATGGTCAATTATGTCTGAGGGAGGAGAATATTTCCAAAGGGTCTCAATAGGATATCCAAACTTGGCTATGGTCACCTATGTCTGAGGGAGGAGAATCTTACCAAAGAGTCTCTATGGGATATCCAAACTTGTCTAGGGTCACCTATGTCTGAGGGAGGATAATCTTACCAACGGGTCTCAATAGGATATCCAAAATTGGCTATGGTCACTTACGTCTGAGGGAGGAGAATCTTTCCAAAGGGTCTCAATAGGATATACAAACTTGGCTATGTTCACCTATGTCTGAGGGAGGATAATCTTACCAACGGGTCTCAATAGGATATCCAAGCTTGGCAATGGTCACTTATGTCTGTGGAAGCGGAATATTACCAAAGTGTCTGAATAGGATATCCAAACTTGGTGATGGTCACCTATGTCTAAGGTAGGAGATTCTTACCAAATGGTCTCAATAGGATATCCAAACTTGGCTATGGTCACTTATGTCTGAGGGGTAGAATATTACCAAATGGTCTCAATAGGATATCCAAAATTGGCTATGCTCACTTATATCTTAGGGAGGACAATCTTACCAACGGGTCTCAAAAGGATATCCAAGCTTGACTATGATCACTTATATCTGAGGGAGGAAAATCTTACCAGTGGGTCTCAATAGGATATCCAAACTTGACTATGGTCACATATTTCTGAGAGAGGAGAATCTTACCAAAGGGTCTCAATTGGATATCCAAACTTGGCTAGGGTCACCTATGTCTGAGGGAGGAGAATCTTACCAACGGGTCTCAATAGGATATCCAAACTTGGCTATGGTCACTTATGTCTAAGGTAGGAGATTCTTACCAAAGGGTCTCAATAGGATATCCAAACTTGGCCATGGTCACTTTTATCAGAAGGAGGGGAATCGTACCAAAGGGCCTCGATAGAATATCCAAACTTCTCCATGGGCACTTATGCCTGAGGTAGGAGAATCTTACCAACGAGTCTCAATTGGATGTCTAAACTTGACTGTGGTCACCTATGTCTAAGGTAGGAGAATCTTACCAGTGGGTCTCAATAGGATATCCAAACTTGGCTATGGTCACATATGTCTGAGGGAGGAGAATCTTACCAAAGGGTCTCAATAGGATATCCAAATTTGGCTATAGTAACATATGTCTGAGGAAAGAGAATCGTACCAAAGGATCTCAATAGGATATGCAAACTTGGCTATGGTCACTTATATCAGACTTAGGAGAATCTTACCAAAGGGCCTCGATAGAATATCCAAAATTTTCTATGGGCACTTATGCCTGAGGTAGGAGAATCATACCAACGGGTATCAATAGGATATCCAAACTTGGCTATGGTCACCTATGTCTGAGGTAGAAGAATCTTACCATAGGGTCTCAATATGATATCCAAACTTGTTGATGGTCACCTATGTCTAAGGTAGGAGATTCTTAGCAAATGGTCTCAATAGGATACCCAAGCTGGTTTATGGTCACCTATGTCTGAGGTAGCAGAATCTTACCAAAGGGTTTCAATAGGATATCCAAGTTTGGGTATGGTCACTTATGTCGAAGGTAGGATAATCGTACCAGCGAGTCTCAATAGGATATCCAAACTTGGCCATGGTCACTTATATCAGAAGGAGGGGAATCGTACCAAAGGGCCTCGAAAGAATATCCAAACTTCTCCATGGGCACTTATGCCTGAGGTAGGAGAATCTTACCAACGAGTCTCAATTGGATATCTAAACTTGGCTGTGGTCACCTATGTCTAAGAAAGGAGAATCTTACCAGTGGGTCTCAATAGGATATCCAAACTTGGCTATGGTCACCTATGTCTGAGGGAGGAGAATCTTACCAACGGGTCTCAATAGGATATCCAAGCTTGGCTATGATCACTTATACCTGAGGGAGGAGAATCTTACCAAAGGGTCTCAATAGGCTATCCAAATTTGGCTATGGTCACATATGTCTGAGGGAGGAGAATCTTACCAGAGGGTCTCAATAGGATATCCAAACTTGACTATTGTCACATATTTCTGAGGGAGGAGAATCTTACCAACGGGTCTCAATAGGCTATCCAAAATTGATTATGGTCACTTATGTCTGAGGGAGGATAATCTTTCCAAAGGGTCTCAATAGGATATCCAAACTTGGCTATGGTCACCTATGTCTGAAGGAGGGGAATCGTACCAAAGGGCCTCGATAGAATATCCAAACTTCTCCATGGGCACTTATGCCTGAGGTAGGAGAATCTTACCAACGAGTCTCAATTGGATGTCTAAACTTGGCTGTGGTCACCTATGTCTAAGGTATGAGAATCTTACCAGTGGGTCTCATTAGGATATCCAAACTTGGCTATGGTCACATATGTCTGAGGGAGGAGAATCTTACCAAAGGGTCTCAATAGGATATCCAAAATTGGCTATGGTCAATTATGTCTGAGGGAGGAGAATCTTACCAACAGGTCTCAATAGGATATCCAAGCTTGGCTATGGTCACTTATGTCTGCGGGAGCGTAATATTACCAAAGGGTCTGAATAGGATATCCAAACTTGGTGATGGTAACCTATGTCTAAGGTAGGATATTCTTTCCAAATGGTCTCAATGGGATATCCAAACTTGGCTATGGTCACTTATGTCTGAGGGAGGAGAATATTACCAAAGGGTCTCAATAGTATATCCAAACTTGGCTATGCTCACTTATATCTTATATCTTAGGGAGGACAATCTTATCAACGGGTCTCAAAAGGATATCCAAGCTTGACTATGATCACTTATATCTGAGGGAGGAGAATCTTACCAAAGGGTCTCAATAGGATATCCAAATTTGGCTATGGTAACATATGTCTGAGGAAAGAGAATCGTACCAAAGGATCTCAATAGGATATGCAAACTTGGCTATGGTCACTTATATCAGACTGAGGAGAATCTTACCAAAGGGCCTCGATAGAATATCCAAAATTTTCTATGGGCACTTATGCCTGAGGTAGGAGAATCATACCAACGGGTATCAATAGGATATTCAAACTTGGCTATGGTCACCTATGTCTGAGGTAGAAGAATCTTACCATAGGGTCTCAATATGATATCCAAACTTGTTGATGGTCACCTATGTCTAAGGTAGGAGATTCTTAGCAAATGGTCTCAATAGGATACCCAAGCTGGTCTATGGTCACCTATGTCTGAGGTAGCAGAATCTTACCAAAGGGTTTCAATAGGATATCCAAGCTTGGGTATGGTCACTTATGTCGAAGGTAGGATAATCGTACCAACGAGTCTCAATAGGATATCCAAACTTGGCGATGGTCACCTATGCCTGAGGGAGGAAAATCTTATTTTTGATAATATTTAAAATATAGATAACAGAAATCAGCTCTTTCAGTATTTGGTGCAGGGAAACATGAAAGGAGTCGAAAGAGTAGAACATTGTTTTCCCCAATGACGTGTTTTGAAGTTTTAGCGTCCAATTTAAAAGCAGAGACATTCCATAAGCAATGGTGAGAAATGCCAAGTTTTTGTCTGTTTGATTTGTTTCTCGTCAATGGTGAACTGTCTTTCAGGTATGTGAGGCCTGGTTGAACACCAATAACTGGTGTAATATAACATGAACACTATAATATAAAAACAATATCAATGAAATCTAGCTACAAAATTCCTTCTTCCTTATAAAAATGTACATTGTTGTATTGATGGTCCACATTGATAATTTGAATAAATAAATGCGGGTCAAGGTAACACATACTATACATTGAGCTACAATCAATATAGTGTGTGATTCTGTAAAATATATCAATAGATTTACCGTGACAGGTCACCGCCCTTGTCAAAAACAAGCTACGCCTATGACTAAAAACAATAGCATAATTATAGCATATACTTAACAAATACTGACAACACTTAACAAGTTGAAATTAATTGTCAGATTAAAAATGTCAACATTATACACTAGTGGTTAAAATTCACCATATTATTCAGAAGAGGACAACAAAGTCTAAATTAGGCACAAGGTTAAAAATGTCAATATTTTATACAAGTGGTTAAAAATGTCAATATTATATACAAGTCAATGTAGTTAAAAGGTTAAAAACTCAACATTATACACAAGTGGATACAAATATCAAAACCATGCACAAGTGGTTGAAAGATTAAAAATGTGGACAAAAGGTTAAACATGTCAATATTATACGCAAGTGGTTTATACTAGTTGTTAAATATGTCGAACATAATGGAAATAACCCATTTCTTTAATTCCATTGTACAGATGGTATTGCTTCAAGGAATAATTTAGGGTTTATTTACTTTTTTTTTATCGCATCTATTTTCCTGAAATTGAACTAACAGACACCACTAATACCCCTAGATCTAATTCATAACTTGAACAAAACCTTTTTAATAAGAGATGATTTCAATTTTCACGTTATGAATTTTCCATTAATACGTAGCAACATTCCGGCAACACCTACAGATGGAGTATACGTCTCTCAATTGAAATGATGTTCGGCTTCATAAGGATCGCTTTCAATTTAAATAAAAAATGCGGGTAAAGGTAACACATACTATCCATTTAGCTACAATCAATACAGTGTGTGATTCTGTAAAAGATATAAATAGATTTACCGTGACAGGTCACCGCCCTTATAAAAAAAAGCTACGCCTACAACTAAAAACAATAGCATAATTATAGCATATACTTAACAAATACTGATAGCACTTAACAAGTTGAAATTAATTGTAAGATTAAAAATGTCAACATTATACACTAGTGGTTAAAATTCACCATACTATTCAGAAGAGGACAACAATGTCTAAATTAGGCACAAGTGGTTCATAGGTTAAAAATGTCAATATTTTATACAAGTGGTTAAAAATGTCAATATTATATTCAAGTCAATGTAGTTAAAAATTAAAAAAAAATAAAAATGTGGACAAAAGGTTAAACATGTAAATTTTATACGCAAGTGGTTTATACTAGTGGTTAAATATGTCGAACATAATGGAAATAACTCATTTCTTGAATTCCATTGTATAGATGATATTGCTTCAAGGAATAATTTAGGGTTTATTTACTTCTTTTTATCGCATCTATTTCCCTGAAATTGAACTAACAGACACCACTAATACACCTAGATCTAATTCATAACTTGAACAAAACCTTTTTAATAAGAGATGATTTCAATTTTCACGTTATGCATTTTCCATTTATACGTAGCAACATTCCGGCAACACCTACAGATGGAGTATACGTTTCTCAGTTGAAATGATGTTCGGCTTGATAAGGATCGCCTTCATGAATTTTGTTATCCTTTTTCTTGTCTGTGTCACGAATAAACACTGATATGTTTGGTTTGGTCCAATTGCAGGTCATTTCCGTTGTCTTCGCTCATGACTTGTCACCATGTGTGACATATGACCGGTGGTTGGCGTCAGAAGCACGATGAATGCCACTTGTGGAACATGACCTTATTTACCATATTGCGCCTTTGTTCTAACTCCAGGTTGAATGGAGCTCCTGTTGCTCAAACTTTGGTTTTCTTATGAGGACCACTGTTTTCCTTTTATCTTTCGCTTATTGATCTTTGTCCTTCGGTATGTTAGTCTTGGTGGTCATATATATGGTGTCTTCTGACTTTTCTTACTCTTATTGGGACTCAAATTGTCATTGTGTTTATTACGTATTTTATATTTTGTGGTCATTTGTATTCTAATCAGATTACATCAATCCCAGCAGGCGCATTCAACAACTTGACAAGCCTTACTTATCTCTAAGTATAATATTATTTCTATTGGTATGCCCCCACAACTGTTGGTCAAGGTTATGTTGTTTTACACATGTCCGTCCGTCCGTCTGCCCGTGCGTCCGACCGTTCGTCACACTTAGTATGCATAGTTTGTCCGGCTAACTCCTCCTACAGTTTTTGAGCTAGACCTTTTATATTTTGTATACAGCTAGTATCTACACTGAAGATGTGCATATTTTATTGATTTTGACTTACAACAATTTGTTTTACCAAATTATGGATGCATGAACTTAGACAGATTTTGCTAAATCCATATAGGATATATGGTTTATCCAGCTAACTCCTCCTAAAGTTGTTGAGATAGACCTTTTATATTTTGCAGTCAGTTAGTACCAACACTGAAGTCGTGCATACTTTATGAATTTTGATTTTCAACAATTTGTTTTACAAAATTATGCATATATGAACTTAGCCACTGAAACCTGTTAACATGTAAACAACGCTCCTTCAAGTTGTCCCACAGAAAACAATGCAAACTCGTAACAGTGATATTTTCAAAACCTTATGAAATTTTGTCCATGGAAAACCTTTGGCCAAGTACAATTAACACACAAAATATTTTTTTTTCAAATTTTATTATTTGACTGAATGATTAGGTTTTTTTTAATTTTTATCCAGTATTTCAATATACGATGAAGCCAAAAACAATGAATTTCATAATATTTCAAACTCCAATATATTTTGTATAGCATAAAATGTGTCTGTCTCATATTGTATCTAGGATTAATCAACTTTCACTGTATCATATTACATAATATACTCAATATTTGGTCGCATGGAGTTTTTACAGGCCACACTTTAATATACCCATAAATCAATAAATGGCCTTTTATGCAAACATTGTACATATATAACAGGAAATATCTCCCTTGGCGGAGACAATAGAAATATCCCTAATTTATTTCGATATAACTTTGTTTTCATACAAAAACATATAAACAATCCACCTTCGGCTAATTAAGATAAAATTGTGAAAATAAGGACAAAAGTTAAACACATGTGCACTTAGCCGAAATTGGACAAGGTGAATAGGAAAACAGTAGAGCAGTGTTACTGCTCAGTGAGTACCAAAATATCAATACAGAAGCTATGTCTAGTATTCCAGAGGTATAACAAAGAGCTTAATGAAGATATGAAATTAGGGACATTGTGGTTTTGGGGGGTGGGTGGGATGGAGCATCCATTTTATGCATCTGGCTAAAATGGAATTTAATTAAAACTTTCTTTTCAAGATGATCGAATAAGATTTATTTGTGAAATAAATTAGATAAAATAGTATAAGTAAACTCTTTTTAGTTTGTATGAGGTATTTCATACTTATTGAAATTTCATATTTTATAAGGGGAGATAATTTGTAGGAAAAAATCACATTTTCTCAATTTCTTAGGGTCTATGATCCCGATTTTTTATTTTATTATTTTAAGTGTTTAATGAAAAATATCTGTTGGTTAATTTTCCATCTAAAGCTACCATTTCCTTTATTAAAAATAGACAATTTATTTTCCCCCCAATAATCTATTGTTTTAGGGTTAAAATTTTAAAGTCAATTTGTTCATCAGACTTTCAAAGCGGCTTCAGAATAATCTACTGATTTATTTTTTGACAGTGAACTCTAAAATAAATCTTAATCAAAGTGCTGACAGCGATGCCTATAATGCCCCTATACCAAACTACACTATTCTATGGGATTGAATCATTTCTGTAATATGCAGCTTGTGTTTGAATAATGAAATAATGATTGAAATTAAGTTAATCCTATTGTTAAAACAAATGTTATTACAATAAGCATATGAATTTGCAGCCAGCTCCTAAACAATTTAAAACAATAATGTGAGTGTGGCTATGTCCATCATGTCATACATGAGATAGTGAAAATTCTTCTCAATAATACGTTTATTTTTCTGAGGTTGTTCTATCATGGATCTGTATCAAAAACCTTATCTTATACTCTTAAATAATCACAGATTACAAGTTAAAATGTGTTAGATTTGTGCATTTCGGTAAATAGACCAAGCAATTGGCAAGTTGATATTCTAATTATCAGAAAAAGGATATCTCATCAATATGAAATGAAATAAAAACAAGAGGTTGAACATATATCATGCTTATTCACAGGTGATGATTTAAAAGATTGTGTCTAACCACTATTCAAAGCTCGAAGTATTCAAAATTAACTTTAATTTGAAAAAAGTGAAAATAAATTAGAGTCCCTGCATATCATGGCTAATTTACATGTTCACAGCAGTGTACACTTCTTCCACATTATTTTCAATATTGGAATTATAATCATTAGTTTCTAGCACTGCAATAATCTCTGATAGAATTTCATCTTGACTGACATCTTCATAGGACATTTCTTTAAACTGAACTTGTAGAGTACTCGAAGAAGTTTCTGATTTTGTCTTCGGCTTATGTATGAAAGATGCCATGTAACTTTTTTTCTGACCTGGATTCAACCACTCCAACTTCTTCAAAACGTGTTCTCCCTATTCATCGCATGATTTCCGAACTTCATTGGCAAGTGCGACATATTATGGCCTTATCCCTATTGTTCAGACATATTTTGTTCAGTTTCACTATATGTTTTTTCCATCAATTTCTTTATTTGTAAGAATGCTTCTGGAAAATAAAAATGATATACGATATATACACTGACACTACATGTATGCATGAAGTACTTCATAATTTGCATTTGTCAACCTTATTCTTCAGTGTTGGAAGTTCATGTTAAGTGGTTTCTTAATGAGTTGCTAGTTTTCCTTAATTATGCCTTTGTTGTCAAGTAAATCTGTTGACACAAAAATAAACCGATTTTTTTTTAAATTGACTGCACTCTGGAGATAGGACAGACACTTTCTTTGGAAATCTAATCTCAACGAGATTAAAATACACTATACTCAAGCCAAAATATTTAGGGATGTAGTTACTACATGTATTTAAGGCTTGCTTTAATTCATTCTACATTTTTCGGAAATGGATATATATCAAATATTACTCCAGATTTCTATGAAAATAAATGATTTTATCCTTGCCCTATACAACAAAATATATAATCTGTCTCAGTTTTATTTCATGTACATTTGCACTCCAAATAGCCAACAGGCCTTATTTTTAATAAGTTTGAAAAAAAACATAATTCAACGGCTGAAATAACATTATCCAAAATAACAGAAATGTGTCAATGTGATACAAATGCCCCAGCCTCCCGTAACATTAAAACCCAAAATTTCAAGCTTGACATGTCCTTTATTGTTGATTAAAATATAACCATATTTCAAATCAATCAAGATTCAGTTAAGGTTTGGAAGTTATTGAACAGATATATTGTACAGTGGTATGGAATTTATTGCTGCGCAATAATAATGTAAACCTGTATTTCAGAGACCAAACTAATGGACCAAACATTCAACTTATATACATGCATAGCGGGGGGGAGTATGGTTTTATACTTTTTACCATGGAGTTAAAAATAATTGACGTTTTGAAACATTTTTTTTTTTAATTTATCATTATTTCATATGCTATAATGCATGAATCAGAATATTATTTTTTCTTCACCTCCTACACCAAAATAGTTGCTTAGTATTTGTAAGAAAAACATAGCCATCTTTTCTCAAGTTGAATAGTTAGTCTGTTTACTGAATGGACTTCTAGCAATAACCACTTAGAAATGTTTTCTCTTGAGGTATTAAGATTACCAGAACCAACTTGAACCAACTTGAATAGTGTGTCTTGTTTTCAGGTAATACTCTTCAATGCATAATGAAGGACTTGCTCCATGGTCCTCTCTATATCTGACCTTTCCATTGTTGTTCTTTGAATATGCACATATAACTTTGCCTCTCCTCCTTCTTGTTCCAAAGTATTCTCTGTTTCTGGTATATCTTGAGATTCAATGAATCGTTGTCGATGGTGACAATTCCGCTATGTACAAGATAAAAAAGGGCCTCAGGCAGTGTCATTCCATGCATTTTTTCAGATGATTTCAGGCCAACGATAAGGAAAGGTGCATCAGTTTTACACTGGAATATATGTATAATGCTTGAACTCCATGGCAAGTTGCAAAAGTTAGAAAAATGTTGTGTTTATCAACTGGAGGCTGCCATTTCTAATTTTATAATCTTAGAAGTGAAGATTTCCGAAAAGGGAGGTTACTCCGTCACTTTCTCTATCATATAGACATGTGTATTTTCTTGCTCCACTTTAAAGTCCGGATTGAAAAAGGGAATTAAAATTATATATCATATGTAATATATTTACAACAAACACACAAATCACCTATAATAAGAATCACGAATAGTTTATTGCAAAAATTGCATATATTTCAAACAATACCTTTTAAGATAAAATTACACACATGAGCATACTTTTGGGTGCAAGAACTTTTTTTGCAAATTATTTGCCAAAAGCAGATTTTTTATCTATTGAAGTTTTGTAATTGGTCTGTTTAAAAATGTTCATTTTAAGTCAAAGAAATCTCTCCCAACTCCAATACTGTGCATCAAAATTAAGGAATTTTACTGATTTTGAAAATTTGTCTATATATCATATTTTGTATAGCCTTAACAATGTTCACAAATTTTGTTCAGAAATTGTTCTTAGTGATCATTGTTTTAAACATTATACTTTGGGAAACAATGTGATTTCTTACTTCTGAGATATGTATTAAGAATAACAATCCGTCAAAATAGGGGCGTTTTAACATTTTTAAGGATTTTTGAAATGGCTAAGGGCTAAAATGGAAATCTTCATTATACAACAAAAATAAAAATAAATAGGAAATATGTATGATATATTCTATAATACTAGGCTTCAATATTTAGAAAATGTATAACTTTCTTTTCTTACTGAAATTAGCTTTGCTGCATTTTTTTTGGTTTTGCATGGTTTTCTGTGAGACAGACACTTAAAATGTCAACACTATGAACAAGTAGTTAAAAGTTTAAAATATAATATTACTTACAAGTGGTTAAGAGGTCAAAAATGTCAACATGATAAACAAGTAGTTAAAAGTTTAAAAATAACAATATCTAGCACAAGTGGCTGTAAGGTTACAAATAACAACATTATACACTAGTCGTTAAATGGTTAAGATGTCAAATCTATTTATTTCACCAGTTGTGAAAGCTTACTTCCATTAAAATTAACTTCTTAAAGACAAGAACATGCAGCAATTTCTTTCAACAACTCCTAATTATACACAATACTCGTTGTATGAACTGTTTAAGGTAGAATATAAAGTGGTTAAAAGTTTAATAATGTCAAGATTAATACACAAGTGGTTGAAATGTTAATAATGTCAACATTATACAAAAGTGGTTAAAAGGTTAAAAATGTCAACATTATACACAAATGGTTAATAGGCTAAAATATCAACATAATGCACAAGTAGAAAAAAGGTTAAACATGTCATCAATATAAACAAGTGGTTAAAATATAACAATTATGCACTAGTGGCTAAAAAGATTAAAAATGTCAATATTATCCCCGAGTGGTTACAAGGTTTCACATATCAAAAATATGCAAAAGTGGTTAAAAGGTTAAAAATGTTCACAAAAATGTAGCTAGCCCAGTCTTTTACTTCCGCTGTATAGATGGTATTTTCGCTGAATAATTGAAAGTTTATTGACTATTTTGATTGTATCCATCTCCCTGAACTTGAACTAAAAGATGCCATCAGTACATTTTATATACTTCATACTTTGAACTACAGATTTTTAATTAAAGAGATGATTTAAATTTTCACGTTGTGAATTCTCCATGTATAGGAAGCAACATTTCCGCTCCTCTTGCTCAAACTTTAATTTATAATGTGGACTATTGCTTGCCTTTTGTAATCTCTCTTTCACCTTTTGACATTTGTCCTTCGGTATGTTGGTTCTGGTTACATAAATGTCGTCTTCCAACTTTTATTATGCTGATTGGGTCTCAAATTATCATTGTACTTAGTACGTATTTTATATTTTGTAGTGATTTGATGTATAATCAGATTACATCAATCCTAGAAGGCACATTCAGCAACTTGACAAGCCTTAGTTATCAAATTATTTCTATTTTTCCGTGTTGTAGCTTACAAAACATGGAATATGTTTAATCAATGATACTTTTTATATTTAACAATTCTAAGCGGGATGTGATTATGAAAAGACAATCTTTAAGCCATGATGGTCAACAATTCCATAAATATCAACAAACCCACCTCTCACCTGAAAATCACTGCAATAAAGACCACAACACATAACGTTATCAATCCAGGTACCTCCTCGGGAAGGGCAAAAACATTCTTTTGTTGATATAAGTGATATGGGTTACCATCACTGTTTATACTTTATTTTCTTAATATCTACAATTTCTGTTATTTAAAAAACAATTTATGCAAAGCATCAGAATGCCAACACAAAGTTGAAGATCATTGTTTAACATTAACTTATTACTTATACATAAACTACAAGGTCATCTGTCCACTTTAACCAATAATCATAGCTGAATGTGTTCATTTAATCAAATTTCTAGCAAAGTCAGGGTAATTGTGTATGAAAGATGGAACCCAGATGCACACATGTAAAATGCAATTAAGATCCAGACAGAACACATCTTTGCATTTCACCAGTGGCGAAAGGCTACATCAATTTAAATTGATAGTTTATTTCTTAAAGACAAGAACATCAATTCATTTCTTTCAACAACTCGGAATTATACACAATACTTGTATGAACTGTTTAAGGTAGAATAGAAAGCCACAGATAAAATGTAAAAACAAATAATAATCAGGAAATACAAATGAAGAGATCAAACTTAGAGATCACAGGGCATTTGTTGGGAAGAAACCTCCATCAGGTACACTCATATTCAAAAGAATACAAACCAAAAATGTCAACATTACAATGTGGTTAAAAATTTAAAAATGTCAACATTATACACAAGTGGTTAACAGGTTACAAATGTCAACATTATACACTATTGAATTAAGGTTAAAGATGTCCAAATTATACACAAATGTCAAAAAGGAAAATAGCATGTCAATATTTTACAGCAGTGTGTTAAAAGTGTCACATGTCAACACTAACCACAAGTGGTTAAAATGTCAACACTATGCACAAGTCGTTAAAAAGTTAAAAATGTCAATATTATACCCGAGTGGTTACAAGGTTAAAGACGTCCAAATCATATACAAGTGGTTAACATGTTAAAATGTCAATATACTACACAAGTGGTTAAAAGCTTAAACAATTTCCAAAAAAAGTAGTTAGCCCGGTCTGTCAATTATTCTCTCTAGATTGTATTTTTTTCACTGAATATTCAAGGTTTATTGACTATTTTGATTGCATTAATCTCCCTGAACTTAAATTAGCAGATACCAACAGTACAGCTAGATATACTTCATACATTGAACGAAACGTTTTTAATTAAAGAGATGATTTTAATTTTCACATTGTGAATTTTCCATTTATATGTAGCAACATTCAGGCAGCACATGCAAATGGAGTATTCTTCTCTCAGTTGAAACGATGTTCGGCTTGATCAGGATCGACTTCATAAATTGTGTTATCCTTTATCATGCCTGTGTTACAAATGAACACTGATATGTTCGGTTGGTACTGATTGCAGGTCATTGTATTTGTCATCGCTCATGTCTTGTCACCATGTGTGACATATGACCGGTTGTTGGCGCCAGCAGCATGATAAATGCCACTTGTCGAACGTGACCTTATTTACCATTTTGAGCCTTTGTGTCTAACTCCAGTTTTAATGGCGCTGCTCTTGCTCAAACTTTAGTTTTTAAATGTGGACTATTGCTTACCCTTTGCTCTCTCTCTTTCTCCTTTTGACCTTTGTCCTTCGGTATGCTGGTTCTGGTTACACAAATGTCGTCTTCCATCTTTCATTATGCGTATTGGGTCTCAAATTATTATGGTATTTAGTACGTATTTTATATTTTGTAGTGATTTGAGTCATAATCAGATTACATCAATCCAAGAAGGCACTTTCAGCAAATTGACAAGCCTTAGTTATCTGTAAGTATCAAATTATTTCTGTTTTTCCATGTCATAGCTTACAGAACATGGAATATGTTTAGTCAATGATACTTTTTTTATATTTGTCAGTTCTATGCGAGATGTGATTATGAAACGAAAGTCTTTAAACCATGATGGTCAACAATTCCATCAATATCAACAAACACACCTCTCACCTTAAAATCACTGATTAAAATAAAGACCACGACACTTAACATTGTAAATCCATGTACTGCCTCGGGAACGGCACATACATTCTTTTGTTGATATAAGTGGTATGGGTTACCATCACTGTTTACACTTTCTTTCCATAATATCTACAATTTCTGTTATTTATAAAACAATTGATACAAAGCATCACAATGCCAACACAAAATTAAAGAACATGGTTTAACATTAACTTATCATTTATGCATAAACTACATGGACACCTGTCCAATTTAATCAATAGTCTTAGCTGAATGTGTTCATTTAATCAAATGTCTAAGAAAGTCAGGGAAATTGTGTATGAAGGATACAACCCAGATGCATAGATGTACAATGAAATTAAGATCAAGACAGAAAACATCTTTGTATTTCACCAGTGGTGAAACGCTAAATCAATTAAAATTGATAGTTTATTTCTAAAAGACAAGAACATACATTCATTTCTTTCAACAACTCCTAATTATACACAATACTTGTATGAACTGTTTAAGGCAGAATAGAAAGCCACAGATAAAATGAAAAAAAATAATAATCAAGGAATACAAATGAAGAGATCAAGCTTAGAGATCACGGAGCATTTTGGGGAAAAAACCTACATCAGGTAAACTCATAATCAAACGAATACAAGCCAAAAATGTCAACATTATGCACAAGTGGTTAAAAGATTACAAAGGTCAACATTATACACTAGTTGTTAAAAGGTAGATTAACTGTCAATAATTTCCAGAAGTGTGTTAAAAGTGTAACATGTCAGCACTAAGCACAAGTGGTTAAAATGTCAACACTATGCACAAGTCGTTAAAAAGTTAAAAATGTTCCAAAACTTGTAGTTAGCCCGGTCCTTCAATTCCTATGTATAGATGGTATTTTGTTTCACTGAATATTCAAAGTTTATTGACTATTTTGATTGCATTAGTCTCCCTGAACTTAAATTAACAGATACCAGCAGTACAACTAGATATACTTCATACATTGAACGAAGCATTTTTAATTAAAGAGATGATTTTAATTTTCACATTGTGAATTTTCCATTTATATGTAGCAACATTCCAGCAGCACCTGCAAATGGAGTATTCGTCTCTCAGTTGAAGTGATGTTCGGCTTGATCAGGATCGACTTCATAAATTGTGTTATCCTTTATCATGCCTGTGTTACAAATGAACTCTGGCATGTTCGGTTGGTACTGATTGTAGATCATTGTATTTGTCATCGCTCATGACACGGTATCCTGTGTGACATATGACCTTATTTACCATCTGCAGCCTTTGTGTCTAACTCCAGTTTTAATTGCGATCCTCTTGCTCAGACTTTACTTTCTAATGAGAACATATTTTTGCCTTTTGCTCTCTCTCTCTCTCTCTCTCTCTCTCTTTGACGTTTGTCCTTCGATATGTTGGTTCTGGTTAAACAATTGTTGTTTTCCGGCTTTCCTTATATTTATTGAGTTTCAAATAAACATTGTATTTAGTACGTATTTTATATGTTGTAGTTATTTGTATTCTAATCAGATTACATCAATCCAAGAAGGCACATTCAACAACTTGACAAGCCTTAATTTTCTGTGAGTATCAACTTATTTCTATTTTTCCATGTTATAACTTACAAAACATGGAATATGTTTAGTCAATGATACTTTCTTATATTGAACAATTCTAAGCGAGATGTGATTATGAAACGAAAGTCTTTAAGCCACGATGGTCAACAATTCCATCAATATAAAAAACCCACCTCTCACCTCAAAATCACTAACTACAATAAAGACCACGACACATAACGTTGTAAATCCAGCTACCTCCTCGGGAAGGGCGAAGACATTCTTTTGTTGATATAAGTGGTATTGGTTACCATTATTGTATACACTTTCTTTTCATAATATCTACAATTTCTGTTATTGAAGAAAAACAATTTATACAAAGCACCAGAATGCCAACACAAAGTTGAAGATCATCGTTTAACATTAACTTATTACTTATACATAAACTACATGGTCACCTGTCCACTTTAACCAATAATCATAGCTGAATGTGTTCATTTAATCAAATTTCTTGCAAAGTCAGGGTAATTGTGTATGAAGGATAGAACCCAGATGCACACATGTACAATGAAATTAAGATCCAGACAGAACACATCTTTGCATTTCACCAGTGGTGAAAGGCTACATCAATTTAAATTGATAGTTTATTTCTTAAAGACAAGAACATCAATTCATTTCTTTCAACAACTCCTAATTATAAACAATACTTGTATGAACTGTTTAAGGTGGAATAGAAAGCCACAGATAAAATGAAAAAAAATAATCAGGGAATACAAATGAAGAGATCAAACTTAGAGATCACGCAGCATTTGTTGGGAAAAAACCTACATCAGGTACCCTCATAATCAAAAGAATACAAACAAAAAATGTCAACATTGCAATGTGGTTAACAATTTAAAAATATCAACATTATACACTATTGATTAAAGGTTAAAGATGTCCAAATTATACACAAATGGCTAAAAGGTAAATACGATGTCAATAATTTACAGCAATGTGTTAAAAGGGTAACATGTCAACACTAAGCACAAGTCGTTTAAAGGTTAAAAATGTCAATATTATACCCGAGTGGTTACAACGTTAAAGACATCCAAATCATATACAAGTGGTTAACATGTTAAAAATGTCAATATGCTACACAAGTGGTTCAAAGGTTAAACAATTTCAAAAAAAGTAGTTAGCCCGGTCTGTCATTTATTCTCTCTAGATTGTATTTTGTTCACTGAATATTCAAGGTTTATTGACTATTTTGATTTTGATTGCATTAATCTCCCTGAACTTAAAATAACAGATACCAACAGTACAGCTAGATATACTTCATACATTGAACGAAACGTTTTTAATTAAAGAGATGATTTTAATTTTCACATTGTGAATTTTCCATTTATATGTAGCAACATTCCAGCAGCACCTGCAAATGGTGTATTCGTCTCTCAGTTGAAATGATGTTCGGCTTGATGAGGATCGACTTGATAAATTGTGTTATCCTTTATCATACTTGTGTTACAAATGAACACTGATATGTTCGGCTGCTACTGATTGTAGGTCATTGTATTTGTCATCGCTCATGACACGTCAGGATGTGTGCCATATGACCGGACGTTGGTGTCAGCAGCATGATGAATGCCACTTGTTGAACATGACCTTAGTTACCATCTTCAGCCTTTGTGTCTACCTCCAGTTTAAATGACGCTCCTCGTGCTCAAACTTTAGTTTCTAATGAGACATTTATTTCTCTTTCGTTCTCTCTCTCTCTCTCTCTCTCTCTCTCTCTCTCTCTCTCTCTGTCTCTATCTCTCTCTCTGACCTTTGTCCTTCGGTATGTTGGTTCTGGTAACACAATTGTTGTCTTCCGACTTTCCTTATTCTTATTGAGTTTCAAATTCTCATTGTATTTAGTACGTATTTTATATTTTGTAGTTATTTGTATTCTAATCAGATTACATCAATCCAAGAAGGCACATTCAACAAGTTGACAAGCCTTACTCGTCTGTAAGTATTACAATTATTTCTATTTTTCATGTTGTAACTTAAAAAACATGGAATATGTTTAGTCAATTATACTTTTTTTTATATTTAACAATTATATGCCGGATGTGATTATGAAACGAAAGTCTTTAACCCATGATGGTCAACAATTCCGTCAGTATCAACAAACACACCTCTCACCTTAAAATCACTGATTACAATAAAGACCACGACACATAACATTGTAAATCCATGTACTGCCTCGTGAACGGCACATACATTCTTTTGTTGATATAAGTGGTATGGGTTACCATCACTGTTTACACTTTCTTTCCATAATATCTACAATTTCTGTTATTTAAAAAAACAATTGATACAAAGCATCACAATGCTAACACAAAATTGAAGAACATCGTTTAACATTAACTTATCATTTATGCATAAACTACATGGACACCTGTCCAATTTAATCAATAGTCTTTGCTGAATGTGTTCATTTAATCAAATTTCTAACAAAGTCAGGGAAATTGTGTATGAAGGATACAACCCAGATGCATAGATGTACAATGAAATTAAGATCAAGACAGAAAACATCTTTGTATTTCACCAGTGGTGAAACGCTAAATCAATTAAAATTGATAGTTTATTTCTAAAAGACAAGAACATACATTCATTTCTTTCAACAACTCCTAATTATACACAATACTTGTATGAACTGTTTAAGGCAGAATAGAAAGCCACAGATAAAATGAAAAATAATAATAATCAGGGAATAAAAATGAAGAGATCAAGCTTAGAGATCACGGAGCATTTTGGGGTAAAACCTGCATCAGGTACACTCATAATCAAACGAATACAAGCCAAACATGTTAATATTATACACAAGTGGCTAAATATTTTAAAATGTCAACACTATGCACAAGTCGTTAAAAGGTTAACAATGTTCCAAAAATTTTAATTAGCCCGGTCCTTCAATTCCTATGTATAGATGGTATTTAGGTCACCTAATATTCAAGGTTTATTGACTATTTTGATTGCATTAATCTCCCTGAACTTAAATAAACAGATACCAACAGTACAGCTAGATATACTTCATACATTGAACGAAACATTTTAATTTAAGAGATGATTTTAATTTTCACATTGTGAATGTTCCATTTATATGCAGCAACATTCCACCAGTACATGCAGATGGAGTATACGTCTCTCAGTTGAAACGATGTTCGGCTTGATCAGGATCGCCTTCATCAATTTTGTTATCCTGTATCATGCCTGTGTTAGAAATGAACACTGATACGTTCTGTTGGTACTGATTGCAGGTCATTGTATTTGTCATCGCTCATAACATGGTATCCTGTGTGACATATGACCAGTTGTTGGCGTCAACAGCATGATGAATGCCACTTGTCGAACATGACCTTATTTACCATCTGCAGCCTTTGTGTCTAACTCCAGTTTAAATGGCCATCCTCTTGCTTAAACTGTAGTTTCTGATGAGGACATTTTTTTGCCTTCTCTCTCTCTCTCTCTCTCTCTCTCTCTCTCTCTCTCTCTCTCTCTCTCTCTCTCTCTATTTGACGTTTGTCCTTCGATATGATGATTCTGGTAAAACAATCGTTGTCTTCCGGCTTTCTTAATACTTATTGAGTTTCAAATTATCATTGTATTTAGTACGTATTTTATATTTTGTAGTTATTTGTATTCTAATCAGATTAAATCAATCCAAGAAGGCACATTCAACAAGTTGACAAGCCTTACTCGTCTGTAAGTATTAAAATTAATTTATATTTTCCATGTTGTAACTTAAAAAACATGGAATATGTTTAGTCAATTATACTTTTTTATATTTAACAATTATATGCCGGATGTGATTATGAAACGAAAGTCTTTAAACCATGATGGTCAACAAATCCGTCAATATCAACAAACACACCTCTCACCCTAAAATCACTGATTACAATAAAGACCACGACACATAACATTGTAAATCCATGTACTGCCTCGGGAACGGCACATACATTCTTTTGTTGATATAAGTGGAATGAGTTACCATCACTGTTTACACTTTCTTTCTATAATATCTACAATTTCTGTTATTTAAAAAAATAAATGATACAAAGCATCACAATGCCAACACAAAATTTAAGAACATCGTTTAACATTAACTTATCATTTATGCATAAACTACATGGACACCTGTCCAATGTAATCAATAGTCTTAGCTGAATGTGTTCACTTAATCAAATTTCTAACAAAGTCAGGGAAATTGTGTATGAAGGATACAACCCAGATGCATAGATGTACAATGAAATTAAGATCAAGACAGAAAACATCTTTGTATTTCACCAGTGGTGAAACGCTAAATCAATTAAAATTGATAGTTTATTTCTAAAAGACAAGAACATACATTCATTTCTTTCAACAACTCCTAATTATACACAATACTTGTATGAACTGTTTAAGGCAGAATAGAAAGCCACAGATAAAATGTAAAAAAAAATAATAATCAGGGAATACAAATGAAGAGATCAAGCTTAGAGATCACGGAGCATTTTGGGAAAAAAATCTGCATCAGGTACACTCATAATCAAACGAATACAAGCCAAAATTGTTAATATTATACACAAGTGGCTAACAATTTTAAAATGTCAACACTATGCACAAGTCGTTAAAAGGTTAAAAATGTTCAAAAATTGTAGTTAGTCCGGTCATTCAATTCCTATGTATAGATGGTATTTAGTTCACTGAATATTCAAGGTTTATTGACTATTTTGATTGCATTAATCTCCCTGAACTTAAATTAACAGATGCCAACAGTACAGCTAGATATACTTCATACATTGAACGAAACATTTTTTATTTAAGAGATTATTTTAATTTTCACATTGTGAATTTTCATTTATATGCAGCAACATTCCACCAGTACCTGCAGATGGAGTATACGTCTCTCAGTTGAAACGAGGTTCGGCTGTTTCAGGATCGCCCTCATCAATTTTGTTATCCTTTATCATGCCTGTGTTAGAAATGAACACTGATACGTTCGGTTGGTACTGATTGCAGGTCATTTTATTTGTCATCGCTCATGACATGGTATCATGTGTGACATATGACCAGTTGTTGGCATCAGCAGCATGAAGAATGCCACTTGTCGAACATGACCTTATTTACGATCTGCAGTCTTTGTGTGTAACTCCAGTTTCAATGGCGATCCTCTTGCTCAAACTGTAGTTTGTGATGAGGACATTGTTTTGCCTTTTGCTCTCTCTCTCTCTCTCTCTCTCTCTCTCTCTCTCTCTCTTACCTTTGTCCTTCGATATGTTGGTTCTGGTAAAACAATTGTTGTCTTCCGGCTTTCCTTATACTTATTGAGTTTCAAATTATCATTGTATTTAGTACGTATTTTATATTTTGTAGTTATTTGTGTTCTAATCAGATTACATCAATCCAAGAAGGCATATTCAACAACTTGACAAGCCTTACTGATCTGTGAGTATCAAATTATTTCTATTTTTCCATGTTGTAACTTACAAAACATGGAATATGTTTAGTCAATGATACTTTTTTTTTTTATATTGAACAATTCTAAGCGAGATGGGATTATGAAACGAAAGTCTTTAAGCCATGATGGTCAACAATTCCATCAATACCAAAAACCCACCTCTCACCTTAAAATCACTGATTACAATAAAGACCAAGACACATAACATTGTAAATCCATGTACTGCCTCGGGAACGGCACATACATTCTTTTGTTGGTATAAGTGGTATGGGTTACCATCACTGTTTACACTTTCTTTCCATAATATCTACAATTTCTGTTATTTAAAAAACAATTGATACAAAGCATCACAATGCCAACACAAAATTGAAGAACATCGTTTAACATTAACATTTATCCAATTTAATCAATAGTCTTAGCTGAATCTGTTCATTTAATCAAATTTCTAACAAAGTCAGGGAAATTTTGTATGAAGGATACAACCCAGATGCATAGATGTACAATGAAATTAAGATCAAGACAGAAAACATCTTTGTATTTCACCAGTGGTGACACGCTACATCAATTAAAATTGATAGTTTATTTCTAAAAGACAAGAACATACATTCATTTCTTTCAACAACTCCTAATAATACACAATACTTGTATGAACTGTTTAAGGCAGAATAGAAAGCCACAGATAAAATGTAAAAAATATAATAATCAGGGAATACAAATGAAGAGATCAAGCTTAGAGATCACGGAGCATTTTGGGGAAAAAATCTGCATCAGGTACACTTATAATCAAACGAATACAAGCCAAAAATGTTAATATTATTCACAAGTGGCTAACAATTTTAAAATGTCAAAACTATGCACAAGTCGTTAAAAGGTTAAAAATGTTCAAAAAATTGAAGTTAGTCCGGTCCTTCAATTCTTATGTATAGATGGTATTTAGTTCACTGAATATTCAAGGTTTATTGACTATTTTGATTGCATTAATCTCCCTGAACTTAAATTAGCAGATACCAACAGTACAGCTAGATATGTATATGTTATCTGGATGTGAATTGATTGATACCGAAAATATCAGCCTGCCGAGCCAGAATATGAAGTTTGTTGGCGAGTGAGCAAAGCGAACGAGTCACGAACTTCATATTCTGTCGAGCAAGCTGATATTTTTCAGAATCAATCATATTCACATTCAGATGACATATTTATCATCCTTAAATCAAACATAAACACGGATGCATCTATATTTATATTTTCGCGGGAAAGATTACATGATTCAAAATATTCAAAATACGCTTCCCTAAAACCGTAGTTCATAAGTAGTTTGCAAATATACCATTCATTTTTACAGGTTTATATAAATGTTACGATTGTTGCATTTTTCCTTTAATTGTGATATTCATTGGTTTTTTTTTATTACAAACATCAAAGTCACCCATTTTCATTAAAGCTTTACCAATGCCGTTCCGATTTAGAAAACATGAACGTCATAACTTTCCTTATGACGTAAAAAATTATGACGTCTCAGCAGAGGTTACCAAGAATTGTGTAAAGTACATTTTTGCAGGACGATGTTTGTTGATATTTCTAACACTACAGTTCCTAATTTGATATATGTATAAACAAAATAATGTTAACTAGCTAATGGTGTCGATGACTTTTATATATTTTTGCCATCTTCACAGGAATTATCGTTTAAATGTTAGGAGAATTTGGTGATAACTCCTGCTGACTGTTGATAAGTCCTGCTCAGCCCACGCGGACTTTGATACGAGTTTTGCTGATGGAGCCAGCAGGTAGATATATCCGGAGGGAAGGATGATAAACTTCATACATTGAACGAAACATTTTTAATTTAAGAGATGATTTTAATTTTCACATTGTGAATTTTCCATTTATATGCAGCAACATTCCACCAGTACCTGCAGATGGAGTATACGTCTCTCAGTTGAAACGATGTTCGGCTTGATCAGGATCGCCTTCATCAATTTTGTTATCCTTTATCATGCCTGTGTAAGAAATGAACACTGATACGTTCGGTTGGTACTGATTGCAGGTCATTGTATTTATCATCGCTCATGACATGGTATCCTGTGTGACATATGACCAGTTGTTGGCGTCAGCAGCATGATTAATGCTACTTGTCGAACATGACCTTATTTACAATCTGCAGTCTTTGTGTCTAACTCCAGTTTAAATGGCGATCATCTTGCTCAAACTGTAGTTTCTGATGAGAACATTTTTTTGCCTTTTGCTCTCTCTCTCTCTCTCTCTCTCTCTCTCTCTTTCT
>MJUT01057491.1:214338-225107 GCA_002080005.1 Gigantidas platifrons
TCTCTCTCTCTCTCTCTCTCTCTCTCTCTTACCTTTGTCCTTCGATATGTTGGTTCTGGTAAAACAATTTTTGTCTTCCGGCTTTCCTTATACTTATTGAGTTTCAAATTAACATTGCATTTAGTACGTATTTTATATTTTGTAGTTATTTGCATTCTAATCAGATTGTATCAATCCAAGAAGGCATATTCAACAACTTGACAAGCCTTACTGATCTGTGAGTATCAAATTATTTCTATTTTTCCATGTTGTAACTTACAAAACATGGAATTTGTTTAGTCAATGATACTTTTTATATTGAACAATTCTAAGCGAGATGTGATTATGAAACGAAAGTCTTTAAGCCATGATGGTCAACAATTCCATCAATATCAAAAACCCACCTCTCACCTCAAAATCACTAACTACAATAAAGACCACGACACATAACGTTGTAAATCCAGGTACCTCCTCGAGAAGGGCAAACAATTCTTTTGTTGATATAAGTGGTATGGGTGACCATCTCTGTTTAAACTATCTTTTCATAATATCTACAATTTCTGTTATTTAAAAAACAATTGATACAAAGTATTATAATGCCAACACAAAGTTGAGGATCATTGTTTAACATCAACTTATTACTTATGCATAAACTACATTGACACCTGTCCATTTTAATCAATAATCTTTGCTGAATGTGTTCATTTAATCAAATTTCTAGCAAAGTCAGGGAAATTGTGTATGAAAGATACAACCCAGATGCATAGATGTACAATGAAATTAAGATCAAGACAGAAAACATCTTTGTATTTCACCAGTGGTGAAACGCTACATCAATTAAAATTGATAGTTTATTTCTAAAAGACAAGAACATACATTCATTTCTTTCAACAACTCCTAATTATACACAATACTTGTATGAACTGTTTAAGACAGAATAGAAAGCCAGAGATAAAATGTAAAGAAAATAATAATCAGTTAATACAAATGAAGATATCAAGCTTAGAGATCACGGAGCGTTTTGGGGGAAAAACCCACATCAGGTACACTCATAATCAAACGAATACAAGCCAAAAATGTTAATATTATACACAAGTGGCTAAAAACTCCTAATTATACACACTACCTCTTGCGTGAACTGTTTAAGGTAGATTAGAAAACGAAAGATAAAAAGTAAAAAAAAAACTAATAAACAGGGAATACAAATAAAGTTATCAGACTTAGAGATCACGGAGGATTTTTTAGGGGAAAAAACCTACTTCAGGTACAGTCATAATCAAAAGAATATAAACCAAAAATGTCAACATTACAATGTGGCTAAAAATTTAAAAGTGTCAACATTATACACAATTGGTTAAAAGGTTACAAATGTCAACATTATACACTATTGAATTATGGTTAAAGATGTCCAAACTATACACAAATGGCTAAAAGGTAAATACTATGTCAATAATTTACAGCAATGTGTTAAAAGTGGAACATGTCAACGCTAAGCACAAGTGGTTAAAATGTCAACACTATGCACAAGTCGTTAAAAGGTTAAACATGTCAATATCAAACCCGAGTTGTTACAAGGTTAAATACGTCCAAATCATATACAAGTGGCTAAAATGTTTAAAATGTCAATATGTTACACAAGTGGTTAAAATATTAAACAAATTCCAAAAAATGTAGTTAGCCCTTTCCTTCAATTCCTCTGTATAGATTGTATTTTTTTCACTGAATATTCAAGGTTTATTGACTATTTTGATTGCATTAATCTCCCTGAACTTAAATTAACAGATACCAGCACTACAGCTAGATATACTTCATACATTGAACGAAGCCTTTTTAATGAAAGAGATGATTTTAATTTTCACATTGTGAATTTTCCATTTATATGCCGCAACATTCCAGCAGCACCTGCAGATGGAGTATACGTCTCTCAGTTGAAACGATGTTAGGCTTCATCGGGATCGCCTCCATAAATTGTGTTTTCCTTTATCATGCCTGTGTTGCAAATGAGCACTGATATGTTCGGTTGGTACTGATTGCAGGTCATTGTATTTGTCATCGCTCATGTCTTGTCACCATGTGTGACATATGACCGGTTGTTGGCGCCAGCAGCATGATAAATGCCACTTGTCAAACGTGACCTTATTTACCATCTTGAGCCTTTGTGTCTAACTCCAGTTTTAATGGCGCTGCTCTTGCTCAAACTTTAGTTTTTAAACGTGGACTATTGCTTACCTTTGCTTTCTCTCTTTTTCCTTTTGACCTTTGTCCTTCGGTATGTTGGTTTTGGTTACAAAAATGTCGTTTTCCAACTTTCATTATGCCTTTTGGGTCTCAAATTATTATGGTATTTAGTACGTATTTTATATTTTGTAGTGATTTGAGATATAATCAGATTACATCAATCCAAGAAGGCACATTCAGGAAATTGAAAAGACTTAGTTATCTGTAAGTATCAAATTATTTCTATTTTTCCATGTTGTAGCTTACAAACATGGAATATGTTTAGTCAATGATACTTTTTTATATTTGACAGTCCTATGCGAGATGTGATTATGAAACGAAAGTCTTTAAGCCATGATGGTCAACAATTCCATCAATATCAACAAACACACCTCTCACCTCAAAATCACTGACAACAACACATAACATTGTAAATCCATGTACTGCCTCGGGAACGGCAGAAACATTATTTTGTTGATATAAGTGGCATGGGTTACCATCACTGTTTACACTTTCTGTCCATAATATCTACAATTTCTCTTATTTAAAAAACAATTGATACAAAGCATCACAATGCCAACACAAAATTGAAGAACATCGTTTTACATTAACTTATCATTTATGCATAAACTACATGGACACCTGTCCATTTTAATCAATAATCTTAGCTGAATGTGTTCATTTAATCAAATTTCTAGCAAAGTCAGGGAAATTGTGTATGAAGGATACAACCCAGATGCATAGATGTACAATGAAATTAAGATCAAGACAGAAACATCTTTGTATTTCACTAGTGGTGAAACGCTACATCAATTAAAATTGAAATTATAGTTTATTTCTAAAAGACAAGAACATACATTCATTTCTTTCAACAACTCATAATTATACACAATACTTGTATGAACTGTTTAAGGCAGAATAGAAAGCCACAGACAAAATGTAAAGAAAATAATAATCAGGGAATACAAATGAAGAGATCAAGCTTAGAGATCACGGAGCGTTTTAGGGAAAAAACCCACATCAGGTACACTCATAATCAAACGAATACAAACCAAAAAATGTAATATTATACACAAGTGGCTAAAAACTCCTAATTATACACACTATCTCTTGCGTGAACTGTTTAAGGTAGATTAGAAAACCAAAGATAAACAGTAAAAAAAACCTAATATACAGAGAATACAAATAAAGATATCAGACTTAGAGATCACGTAGCATTTTTTTTGGAAAAAAACATACTTCAGGTACACTCATAATCAGACGAATACAAACCAAAAATGTCAACATTACAATGTGGCTAATGTGTCAACATTATACACAAGTGGTTAAAAGGTTACAAATTTCAACATTATACACTATTGATTAAAGGTTGAAGATGTCCATATTATACACAAATGTCTAAAAGGTAAATAGCATGGCAATACAAATAAATATATGAGACTTTGAGATCACGGAGCGTTTTTGAAAAAAAAAACACACATCGGGTTCACTCACAATAAGAAAAATAGAAACAAAAAATGTCAACATTATATACAAGTGGTTAAAGGTTAATAATTTCAACATTATACACAAGTGGTTAAAAGGTTAAAAATGTCAATGTTATACACTAGTGATTAAAGGTTAAAGATGTCCAAATTATATTCAAGTGGTTAAAAGGTAATTAAAATGTCAATAATTTACACAAGATGGTTAAAAGTTTAAAATGTGAACACTAAGCACAAGTAGTTAAAGGTTTAAAATGTGAACAATACGCGCAACTGGTTAAAACGTTTAAAATGTCAACGCGAAGCACATGTGGTTAAAAGATTAAAAATGCCAATATTATCCCCGATTGGATACATGGTTTAACATATCAAAAATATGCAAAAGTGGTTAAAAGTTTAAAAATATTCACAAACATGTAGCTACCCTAGTCTTTTGCTTCCGCTGTATAGACGGTATTTTCGCTGAATAATTCAAAGTTTATTGACTATTTTGATTGTATATATCTCCCTGAACATGAACTAAAATATGTCATCAATACACTATATATACTTCATACCTTGAACTACATATTTTTAATTAAAGTGATGATTTCATTTTTCACGTTGTGAATTTTCCATATATATGTAGCAACACCCTAAAATGGACTATTTGTCTCTCAGTTGAACCGATGTTCGGCTTCATCAATATCACCTTCATGGATTGTGTTATCCTCTATCGAGTCTGCGTTACACTGATATGTTTGGTTTGTACTGATTACAGGTCATTCATTGGTCTTCGCTCATGACTTGTCACCATGTATGATATATGACCGGTTATTGTGTCTTCAGACTTTCCTTATATTTATTGGGTTTCAAATTGTCCTTGTATTTAGTACGTATTTTATATTTTGTAGTGATTTGGATTCTAATCAGATTACATCAATCAAAGAAGGCATATTCAACAAATTGACAAGTCTGACTACTCTGTAAATATGAAATTCCTTCTAGTTTCCCATGTTGTAACTTACAAAACATGAATAAGTTTAGTCAATGATCCTTTTTATATTCAACGATTCTATGTGAGATATGGCTATGAAATGAAGCCAACATGGTCAACAATTCCATAAATATCAACAAAACAAACAATCACCTCTGACCTCAAAATAACTGACCACAATGAAAACCAAGACATATAACGTTGGAATTTCTGGTACTGGCTTGGGATAGCCACACGTACTCTTTTGTTGATATTAGCGGCATTGTTGACCATCACTGTTTATACTTTCTCTTCATAATATCTACAATTTCTTTTATTTAAAAACCAAATGATACAAAGCTTCAGAATACCAACACAAAATTGAAGAACATTTTAATTTTAACTTATTACTTATAACTAAAACATCTAAAACTACATATTAGCCTGTTCACTTTCATATTTTTTTCCTGAATATGTTCATTTAATCAAATTTCTAGCAACGTCGATGAAATTGTTGATGAAGGCTAGAATCCCGATGCATAGATGTACAATGAATTTAAGATCCAGATAGAAGACATCTATTAATTTCACCAAGAGTGAAAGGCTATGTCAATTAAAACTAATAGTTTATTACTAAAAGATAACACATATACATTTCTTTCAACAACTCAAAATTATACAATACTTGTTTATGAACTGTTTCAGGTAGAAAGAAACATATTTTATCAAATGTAAACAAAGACAGACTAATACGAGAATATAAATGTAGATATAGAACACGAACCGCTTTTAGAATAACCGTCATGAGATACACTGATAATCAAAAGATTAAAAACCAAGTTAGTGCTAAGATCGTTCGAGCATGAAAACCAACGGGTCTCAATAGGATATCCAAACTTGGCTATGGTCCGTTATGTCTAATGTAGGAGCATCTTACCAAACGGTCTCAATAGGATATCCAAGCTTGGCTATGTTCATCTATGTCTGAGGGAGGAGAATGTTACCAACGAGTCTCAATAGGATATCCAAGCTTGGCTATGGTCACATGTGACTAAGGTAGGAGAATCTTACCAAAGGGTCTCAATAGGATATCCAAACTTCGCTATGATCACCTATGTCTAAGGTAGGATAATCTTACCAAAGGGTCTCAATAGGATATCCAAACTTCGCTATGATCACCTATGTCTAAGGTAGGATAATCTTACCAAAGGGTCTCAATAGGATATACAAACTTGGCAATGGTCACTTATGTCTGAGGGAAGAGAATCTTACCCAAGGGTCTCAATAGGATATCCAAGTTTGGCTATGGTCACCTATGTCTGAGGGAGGAGAATCTTACCAAAGGGTCTCAATAGGATATCCAAACTTGGCTATTGTCACTTATGTCTGAGGAAGGAGAATCTTACCAACGGGTCTCAATAGGATATCCAAACTTGGCTATTGTCACCTATGTCTGAGGGAGGAGAATCTTACCAACGGGTCTCAATAGGATAACCAAACTTGGCTATTGTGACTTATGTCTGAGGAAGGAGAATATTACCAACGGTTCTCAATAGGATATCCAAACTTGGATATGGTCACTTATGTCTGAGGGAGCATAATCTTTCCAAATGGTCTCAATAGGATATCCAAACTTGGTTATGGTCACCTATGTCTGAGGGAGGAGAATATTACCAAAGGGTCTCAAAAGGATATCCAAGCTTGGCTATGGTCACTTATGTCTGAGGGAGGAGAATATTACCAAAGGGTCTCAATAGGATATCCAAACTTGGCTATGATCACTTATCTCTGAATGAGGACAATCTTACCAACGGGTCTCAATAGGATATCCAAACTTGGCTATGGTCACTTATGTATGAGGGAGGATAATCTTTCCAAAGTGTCTCAATAGGATATCCAAACTTGGCTATGGTCGCATATGTCTGAGGGAAGATAATTTTACCAAAGGATCTCAATAGGGTATCCAAATTTGGCTATGGTCACTTATATCTGAAGGAGGAGAATCTTACCAACGAGTCTCAATAGGATATCCAAACTTGGCTATGGTCACATATATCTGAGGGAGGAGAATCTTACCAACGGGCCTCAATAGGATATCCAAACTTGGCTATCGTCACCTATGTCTGAGGTAGGAAAATATTACCAAAGGACCTCAATAGAATATCCAAACTTCTCTATGGTCACTTATGCCTGAGGTAGGAGAATATTACCAACGGGCCTCAATAGGATATCCAAACTTGGCTGTTGTCACTTATGTCTAAGGTAGGAGAATGCTACCAAAGGGTCTCAATAGGATATCCAAACTTGGCTATGGTCACCTATATCTGAGGAAGGAGAATCTTACCAACGAGTCTCAATAGGATATCCAAACTTTGCTATTGTCACTTATGTCTGAGGTAGGAGAATCCTACTAAATGGCCTCAATAGAATATCCAAACTTCTCTATGATCACTAAAGCCTGAGGTAGGAGAATCTTACCAACGGATCTCAATAGGATATCCAAACTGGTCTATGGTGACCTATGTCTGAGGAAGGAGAAACTTACCAAAGGGTATCAATAGGATAGCCAAGCTTGGCGATGGTCACCTATGTCTAAGGTAGGAGATTCTTACCAAATGGTCTCAATAGGATATCCAAACTGGTCTATGGTCACTTATGTGTAAGGTATGAGAATCTTACCAAAGGGTCCCAATAGGATATCCAAACTTGGCTATGGTCACTTATGTCTGAGGAAGGAGAATCTTACCAACGGGTCTCAATAGGATATCCAAACTTGGCTATGGTCACTTATGTCTAAGGTAGGAGAATCTTACCAACGAGTCTCAATAGGATATCCAAACATGGCGATGGTCACCTATGCCTGAGGGAGGAGAATCTTATTTTTGATAATATTTAAAATAAAGATAACATAAATCAGCACTTTCAGTATTTGGTGCAGGGCAACATGAAAGGAGTCAAAAGAGTAGAACATGTTTTTCCCTAATAACGTGTTTAGAAGTTTTAAAGTCCAATTTAAAAGCAGAGACATTCCATAAGCATTGTAATCGTGAGAAATGCGAAGTTTTTGTCTCTTTGATTTGTTTCTCGTCAATGGTGAACTGTCTCTCAGGTATGTGAGACCTGGTTGAACACCAATAACTGGTGTAATATAACATGAACACTATAATATAAAAACAATATCAATGAAATCTAGCTACAAAATTCCTTCTTCCTTATAAAAATATACATTGTTGTATTTATGGTCCACATTGATAATTTAAATAAAAAATGCGGGTAAAGGTAACACATACTATCCATTGAGCTACAATCAATATAGTGTGTGATTCTGTAAAAGGTATAAATAGATTTACCGTGACAGGTCACCGCCCTTATCAAAAAAAGCTACGCCTACAACTAAAAACAATAGCATAATTATAGCATATACTTAACAAATACTGATAGCACTTAACAAGTTGAAATTAATTGTAAGATTAAAAATGTCAACATTATACACTAGTGATTAAAATTCACCATACTATTCAGAAGAGGACAACAATGTCTAAATTAGGCACAAGTGGTTCAAAGGTTAAAAATGTCAATATTTTATACAAGTGGTTAAAAATGTCAATATTATATACAAGTCAATGTAGTTAAAAATTTAAAAAAATTAAAAATGTGGACAAAAGGTTAAACATGTCAATAGTATACGCAAGTGGTTTATACTAGTGGTTAAATATGTCGAACATAATGGAAATAACTAATTTCTTGAATTCCATTGTATAGATGATATTGCTTCAAGGAATAATTTAGGGTTTATTTACTTCTTTTTATCGCATCTATTTCCCTGAAATTGAACTAACAGACACCTCTAATACACCTAGATCTAATTCATAACTTGAACAAAACCGTTTTAATAAGAGATGATTTCAATTTTCACGTTATGCATTTTCCATTTATACGTAGCAACATTCCGGCAACACCTACAGATGGAGTATACGTTTCTCAGTTGAAATGATGTTCGGCTTGATAAGGATCGCCTTCATGAATTTTGTTATCCTTTTTCTTGTCTGTGTCACGAATGAACACTGATATGTTTGGTTTGGTCCAATTGCAGGTCATTTCCGTTGTCTTCGCTCATGACTTGTCACCATGTGTGACATATGACCGGTGGTTGGCGTCAGAAGCACGATGAATGTCACTTGTGGAACATGACCTTATTTACCATATTGCGCCTTTGTTCTAACTCCAGGTTGAATGGAGCTCCTGTTGCTCAAACTTTGGTTTTCTTATGAGGACCACTGTTTTCCTTTTATCTTTCTCTTTTTGATCTTTGTCCTTCGGTATGTTAGTCTTGGTCATATAGATGGTGTCTTCTGACTTTTCTTACTCTTATTGGGACTCAAATTGTCATTGTGTTTATTACGTATTTTTTATATTCTCCCTCACTGCGTTCGTCCGAATATAAAATAATTCTATTCTAAGACTAAAAGAAAAACAAACACTGAAGTATAGGTGTGCTACTCGCTATAACCTTTATTCTAAATCGACATGATAAACAATAATAATGTATCATCACAAAGACAAATTCCAATGAAAATATAACCCTCTATATGTATCATCACAAAAACAAAATTCAATGAAAATATAACCCTCTATTTATGTATCATCACAAAAACAATATTCAATGAAAATATAACCCACATTCCATATGTGTAAACCAGTGAATATACGTGTACTATCAAGGCTATAGCGAGAGTCGATAATTTAAAAAACCAGAGCGCACGGGTTTTTAAATGTATAGAAAATCACATGATATATATATGTACATGTGTGAATATATGAATATTCATGACTTATACAACGAAAAGAATTTTATTTATATTCTCCCTCACTGCGTTCGTCCGAATATAAAATAATTCTATTCTAAGACTAAAAGAAAAACAAACACTGAAGTATAGGTGTGCTACTCGCTATAACCTCGAGACAAAGGGGTTACAAATTTGAACAAAATGGACAAATCGAAATAAAATATATGCGAAATTTTTATTTTTATTTTTATCATATTCCAAGCTTAGATGAAACAGTAAGCTGCTTATTGGTGCTATCTTTTATGTAACCGTTCATAGCTAAGTCAGACTTCCAACGGCCATGTTCTTTTATCAAACGATCAGGTATATCATTATTGGCAGCTGCAGTAGCACCGCCAATGCGTAAGCTATGCGAACAAAAATTCTTGCTATTCAGACCAATATCTGTCAATGTACTTAAAATTATCTCTCTTGCCCTGGTATAAGACAAAGGACGATTAATAGAAATTAATTTGTACACATGTTTGGATTTGAAGTACCTGACTGATCGAAAAATATATTGATCAGAATCAAAAACTAACTCGGCTAAATTAATATAAGTTAGAAGCCATGTAACTGGGCAAGTGGAACAATCTGTTTTTGAAATAATAACATTATTACCCCTCCTATAGGGATCAGTTTTACCTCCTTCAATATTTAAAGAAACATAAGAATCAATAAATTTAATATTACACATTTTTAAGTTTGCAAGTTCATTATAACGCAGAAAACCAGCAAAAGCAACTAACATCATTGTGCATATTCTAACGTTTGGTAAATGTTTACGATCCGCGCCAAACTGTCGAACAATTTTTTCCAAGTGTAAAGCTGTAATCGGTTCCTTTTTTATCACTGGCCTCCCAAGAATACGCTTAGATCCTTCAATCATCATATGAATTAACTTGTTATCACACGGATTTTCCAATAAATAGAAATCATGAAACCACTTTATACTATAAAAATGAGCTAATAACACTGATTCGGAAACAGATTGCTGCACAAGACCGCTTATATATATTGCCACGGACGCTACACTGGCAGGAGAATAATTAACTGCATTTCGGACACACCATTCCTTAAATTTCTTAAAATATACTTCATACTTTCGGTTAGTGGACAATGCTTTACTGCTTCTAACGATTTTCCTGATATGGTACTCGCAACCAGTAAATTGTTGATGTGAAGAAGACAGTTCAGAAATGTCGTCCCATGTAGTACGGATCTGTAATATTGTAATATATAAATAAAATAATGCAAATCAAATATAGTGCTCTTATACTAATCAAAACATGCGAGTATATATTCTTG